>JAQFVV010000237.1:0-40000 GCA_028023455.1 Epiperipatus broadwayi | reverse complement strand
AGGTATCATTTTTCAATTGAGTCTTTCAATGATGATCCTTTTTAGATATACACACTAACAAAAAGAACCCACTTTCTGATTAATTACTGCCCCCTCCCCCCAAAAAAAAAGCAAATTAATTGGTGGGTATCATTTTAAAATTGTCATGTGATTTTTTTCAATATTGTGGATAAATTGAATAATGTAGAATTGCGTATTATTTACGATTGAAAAAAAGATTGCATATTTTTATATATACACACAAAGCAAATAAAACCCACTTTCTGATTAATTACTGTCAATATCCAAAAAAGGTTATTCTTGGGTATCATTTTTAAATTTAGTATTTCAATAAAATTACAGCTTTTGATAAAATCTACACACTAATAAAAGCAATCCATTTTCTGATTCATTACTGTCTAAATAAAACAAAACAAATGCAACATAGTTGGGTATCATTTTGAAATGTAGTATTTTAAGAACGGTATTTTTGGATCTTCTTATTTTAAGAAAAAAAAAATGAACCAACAAACCTCCCAATCATTTTGGGGTGGGGGGGGTTTTGTTTTGGATTTTGGAATGTTTTTTTTAAAAGAAGAAGAATAATTGGGAAAGGAAAGGTAAAAAGGATGAAGAGGAAGAAGGAGGTAGAAGGGGGAGAAAAAAAAAGAAGAAAAATGAAAGTGTGGAAAGAATGAAAAGGAAAAGGAAAAAAAAGAGTTTGGGAAGAAATAGAAAAAAAAAATAGAGAAAAAATGATATTTTAAGAACGGTACCTTTTTTATATATACACACTAACAAAAAGAACCCACTTTCTAATTAATTACTGTCCAAAAAACAAAACAAAAAAAGAGCAAATTAGCCAAGTATGATTTGTAAATTTAGCGTGAATGTAGCAATTTTATGTAAATTGAAAAAAAAAGTATAACTGCGTTTTATTTTCGATTAAAAAAATCCCGTAACTTTTGACAGATACACACTAACAAAAACAACCCATTTTATGATTAATTACTGTCCAAAAAAAAACGTCAATTATTCGGGTATCATTTAAAAAATTAATGTGAATTTCTAAATTTTTTTTTTTTTTAAATAGTAATATTATTTACTATTAGTTCCTCTAATTTCCTATTACAAAAACTAAAAAAATCCGATATTTATATAGATAGAATCACAGGCCTGGCCCAGAATTGTAATATGCATGTGTTTTGGATTAGCACCAATGCCATCAAACGGCTGGCACAAGGGAATAGAAAACAACCATACGTTTAGATGTCTTGATAAAACATTTAAATTTTATTGCAAGCTGAACTTTTAAAATTTATTTCTAGTAAGAACTGTTAAAATATCATTTACATTTATTAAATTTAAAATATATGTAAATAAACACTTGATTGTTTGAAAGATTTATAGTTCTAATATGTGATCACATTTGTGTTTTAAATGTTAAATATTTCTCATATGTTCTTTTTTTAGCTTTTAATAAATGAGCATAAATTATTAGTGCTATTTGTGTTTCTCTCTTTCTCATTTTACCTATGATTAAATAGATAATCATATTTAGATATTATGTTGTGCCGATCTCATGTTTTAATAGTTAACCATGAGTTAAGTGCTTGAAACATGTTAATGTCATCTCAAAGATTTTAGTCAAATGGCTGAATGGTACTTGTAAGGTTTAAACTCATTATAAAAATCTCCATGAGATGTGTCAATGGTTCTTGCAGTAGGGAGGGGTACCTCAATATGAAAAAATGACCATTGTTTTAATATTTTCATTAAACCTTGGCCTGAATGGTGATATAATTAATATGTAAGTATTGATCTTATTTTCCTCTTCTGCTTAATAAAATGATCTAGATATAATGTGTATTAAAGATTAATATGATCGAATAAAGTAGAATACTAAATAAGTAAATAGACTTAGAATAAATCATAATGATGTTTAAAAATCATTACAAATGTTGTCCAACATGAGAGCTTGAACATTCATTCTAATTAAAAAAACATAACATAAATAATCAGCTGACAGAAATAAAAAAATATAATAATTTAAGTAATTGAATTTATGTGAGAGGGAGAGAACAAACAGCCCTAATGATAACTTTATATATTAAAAAAAAAAAGATAAGTGGAATTAGTTTACTAAAATATTGCTGTATATGTTATATATATATATATATATATATATATATATATATATATATATATATATATATATATATATATATATATATATATATATATATATTCTGATCTTGCTCTCATGCATCTTCACTTCAGAATAGTATATGATATAAAATAAAACGGGTTCTATCTCAGTTAATAATTAATAACTAAAATATTCAGCATTAAAATATTTCACTAGCTCAAATTAAAAATACGAATAAGGTTCAATTTATAAAATAAATTAAATAAATATTTAATATTTTCATGAGACTTGAAGTGAAAATACAGGTGACAAGATAGATTACATTGAGCCAATATCCCACAGGATACTACCTCAATGGCATAAGAACACTATCCTCCCTTTTATTACTAGTTCAGATAACAAACTCATAGTATTCTTACAACTTTAATAACTTCTACTCACTAAGAATAAACTAATGATTAAATTTTAATCTTCTATTTAATAATCTAGCTCAATAAAATAATCTCAGGTTCATAAAGTTTATTCTAAGTTAATTTAAAAATATGGTAGTAAAATATGAGAAGGGATTTTATGTCATAATCTACTACACTGAAACTAATAATAATAAATAACAGTAATAATATTCTTCTTGTTTAACTAATTCTGTATATCTTTTCTTTTTACTATAATTTTATTACCATAATAAAATAATGAAATAATATAATATGATCTTATATCTTCATGTAATGATATAATAAATACATGGTAGCATTTTAATAATCTGACAAACAAAATATGTGTGGCAACTGATAGCATATAATTTAATATAATATTGTGATAACTGATTTATGACCAATAAAATAATATTATGATTATTTAATTATAATGAATACCAATAAAATATTTAAAATTCTTAAAATAATTCTCTATTTATCTTTTGTGCAAAATTATATATTTGTTTCGATTATTATGCATATATCATGTTTTCATGCAGCGATGTGGAGAAATAAATAATTCGGACACAAAATTTTTGAAATAACAAAATTTAACAAAGTTTATTACTAACAACAAATAAATAAACAATTTATTTACACTATTTACAGTGGATATCCTTAACTTTTTTATTTTACAGTTTGATCTACCGGGTTATAAAAAATAAATAAATTATATTTTAATTACATCTTTATTTAGATTTAGGACAAAATTTAAAAAAAAAAGTTACTATTTGGTTTCTCATTATGGTTAACTTATTACAAATATATTTATCTACTTTATTAGCAACAGCATTTTATCCTTAATATTATTAAACTATCTTATTTTTTAAAAAAATTCATACTTAGAAAACATTCTATAGAAAACAAAATTTTATAATGAGTATGGATTTCTCAAAATATTAAAAAATTTTCATCTTGCAAAGTCAAAGATGTTACACAAAATATTATCCAAAAATTCAGTACTAGATTTTAGTATTTATCACACAATGTTTACTAATCATAATATATTCTTCTTTAAGCCTTACTTTAATATGATATAAGTGTAATCATTATTATATTTCTATTAATCAATAAACAAAAAAATATACTATGCATATTGTTTACATAATTTACTTTGTACTATTGTATTTTAAAATATGCAATACTTATTTTTCTCTTAAAAAAATAATACTAAAGCATATTAAAATTATTATCACTTTAAAGAAAATATCTTTGTTTAGCTACTTTATTTTAAAAAAGGTTTATATTTCATTTCCGAAATAAAATTCAAAATATATTCTATGACTCTTTTCTTTCCTTAGGGTACTTTGGATCTTCAATTGTAAGTTATAACGTCCTATTCCTTCTAAGCAAATAAACCAATCTTATACAAAACGATAGCATAACCTAAGTTCTAAATTATTTATCATTTCTCTTAAATATATCTTACTGAATGATGCAGTGACATGAAATAAAGATAGTAAAAACAGATGCATAGGATTAAGGAAGAAAGCTAGAGTATTACTCTTAACATATCTCAAAATCATGGTATAGTGCGAAGAGGTATGACATTTATCTGCCTAATATCCTCTAGTACAGGGACGATGTTAAAGCTATTTCTTCAGCTTTATTAGAACATCAAATATTTAAAGAAATATAAACACTGTCCAAATAAAATATGTATCAGTCATAGGGCTTTGTTAACTATGCTGATATTCACATAAAGACTAAATATTATTTCCATTCCTTATAACATCCTATTTCTTAAAACAAATACATCATCTTGGTTTCCTGTTAACTATAGTATTTCCAAGCCACTATCTCAACATTATTTCTCAAGATTTTTCTACATCTTACATCGATAAATAACTATCTGCATTTACAAAACAATAAATAAAATTCATTAATAGTTAAACAATTTAGCTGTTCTACAAGAAAAGTCTGCTTACTTCATTATTCTATATGTTTAATCATATACAATCTACTTAGACATTATTTGAATATCCTATAACATGAAAATTTTAAAAGAATCACATAATTATTTGTTATGTTGGATTATATCACTAATAAAAAAAAAAAATCTCGTATGCATATTTTCAAATCAATCCTATCTCATAAAGTTTTTAAAATGTTGTATGAAATGCGGTACATATAAGTAAAAAAAAACGTTTACACTTCATTCTTCCAATTTATGGATGATCTAAAGAAAACAAAAAAAAATATACATTATAAATTATCAATAGTTATTATTATTACCAATAACCTTTATCTAGTCATCGTGTTCAGTAGGCTTCCTTTATCCACTTGAGCATTGCAGATATAAAAGAATTCACACCCATACACTTTATATTAAAATATTTTTAGCTAAATTATTAGATTGTTATATTATAAAATTTTAATATTAATAAATTAATGTTTTTATGTTTTTCCTAATCTTATATAAAAATTTAGATTTAAACTAGGTTAACAAAATAAAAAGAATCAAAACTACAGTTACATATTTTCTTGACGATCGTTCCTGATAAGTCCAAAATGTTTATCATTTTCTCTAGAGTTTTTAAAAATGTTCTCCTCTAAGTGCATTAAAGTTTAAAATAAAAATAATTATTAATCCATTTAGTAAAATTTATAGAAAATAATCCTTGGTTTTAGTATTTAGGACGATAATTATTCATTTCAATAAAAATTTTATTAACAATAAATAGTGATTACATACTAATAAAGGATAAATAAATGAATAAATTGTGCAATAATATGATTATATAATGTTTTATTTGTCATCTGGCTAGATTATGTTATGAGAGCACAATTGTTATACTCTTATGTAGTTAGGTATGGTGAAGAGATTCTAAGAACTTGTTTAATGATATTAGCATTTTTAATATAAACATGAATATTTTCTTTTATAATTGACTATTCTATAATGCTGGGTAGGTGGGAATTGATAATCAGGAAAAGGAAAGAGCAGTTAAAGACCAGGTGTCAGCAAAGACTTTACTGGAGGCAAGGAGCTGGTCACGTTTCTTGATTTTTTTGAGCATTTGATAAAACAATGGTATGATTTGTGGTAGGGGTAATTCCATGAGACTTTTGCATCTCACTATCCATATGGAATAAGGGACAAAGGTAGAAAGCCTTATTATTGAAAAAAATCCATTATGAATGGCATTTTCAAGTGAGAAAATCATATCAGGTCTTATGTTGAAATTGATTATAATTATATTTTTCAGAGTTTTAAGTCTTGGGCACTAGTGTATAATATGGTCTATGGTTTCATCTTCATGAGCACACAGACCACATATAGGGTCAATGCTGGTAAAACCTCTTCGGTGATAAAGAAACCAGTTCGTGGGTAGTGCATTAAGATTTATTTTAATGATGAAGTCAAGGAATTTGGGTTCCAGACTCCATCTTTTGAAGTGTGTAATGAGTCTTGGGTTGGTTACTTTTATGCTGGTTTTGATGGGTTGTTGATTATAGTTGATTATATTGTATGCTTCCCATAAGGTGATTTTATGGTTAAGGTTAAAGGGTATTATCGGGTTATAAAGTTGTAGGTGTTGTATTAGGGATGCTATCCATGAACTGTAAGAGGGTGGAGGACGATCTGTCAGTGTAATTTTTTAAATAATGTTAGAGTATCCACAGGAGAGGATCAGATTATGTAGAGTGTTGTGGGTTTTCTGTAAAATGATTGCTTGTATTGAGTGGAATGACAGTCCATTGAACCTGCGTGGTCATTGGATACCTCGCAAGCTAATAGCAACTGTCCTTCCTCTCCAGAGAAGTTTGGTGAATAATCGGTTAATTTTATTTTGAAACTGTTTAGACATTTTAACAAATGGAAGATAATATGAGATTTTTGGCATTATGATCATGTTGAGGAGGCCAACCTTTCCATATAATGAAAGGTATACTCTATAGAGTGAAGTGGTGATGGTTTCAGTTGAATGGAGGATAGCATCTTGAATCTCTCTTGCCATTGCAGTTGGAGTTTTGTAGATTGGGAACTCTAGGTAACTTTGGGGTTTTGCAGAAAAGGGAGAGTTAATTTGTTTACCAGACATTATCTTCCAGATGGAAGATTTGTTAAAATTTATTTGTAGGCCAAGTTTCACCGTATTTCTGTTTAATATGTTCATGAGATGGGGAAGGTATTTAATGGTGGGAAGCACAACCATGATGTCATCTGTATATGCAAATACATTGAAGTTTTTATTGAGAGAGGGAAGGAAAATTCCAGGGAGGTTTTTTTCTATATCCGTCAGAAGAGGGTTGATGTATGCTGTGAAGAAAAAGGCACTGAGCGGGGATCCTTGAGGGATAGACTTGTATGGCTTGAAGCCTGGTGTGATCTTGCCATCAAGAGAGAGAAAAATCTCTCTGTTGTTGAGCAGATTGCTGACTATTTGTACAATCCTGGCTGGAATGTCGCATTCCAACAGAATATCCAGGAGGATGTTTATCTGGACTGAATCAAATGCTGCTGCAACATTCAGCTGGACAGCAATAGGGTTTGATTTACAATGTCCTCTGATGTAATTGAACAGTGCAGTTACATTGGACATAGCATGCGAGGTTGGGCATATTGGTTTGATGAAATATGGCTAAGAATTTGAGTTTGGATTTGATCTTTAATGACTGACTCAATTATCTTGATAAGCAATGGGGTCATGGAAATTGGCCGGATGCTGTTAATGTCATTTAGTGGTTTTGCTTTTTTATTAAAAGGCATGAGTGCCACTGGGTAAAGATCTGTTATGTTTCTGTTGCCAGAGGCTAGGTGATCAATCATTTTTTTTAATAATTGGCACAGTGAATTGACTGAGGTGTTTGAGAAGGAAATTTGGGATGCCATGAAGGCCAGGATGAATGCCATCAGGAAGAGATGTTATCTTCTTTTTGATTTGGATTTCCATGATGCCATGTTCGCCGGGGTCACCAGCATCCAACCAGCTGTTTATAGGAGGAGCTCCATCTTTTTGCATTAATTGGAAGAATTTTTTGCTGATGTGCTGCATTATTCGAAAGCCAATAAGATTGGTTCAATTGTATTAATGGATAAGGGAGTGATTTGTTTTTTTATTGTATCCCAGTGCCAATCTGAGGTAGTCTCTCGTCCAGCAGTGTTGTTGTGCTAAGAAACATTTGGATCTTCTGATGGATATATATTCTGCAAGGGACTTTTGCTTGATTTTGTAGAGATTTTTAAGGAAGATAATTTTTTCTGTATTTGTGAAATTTTGCTGTGATGCTTGAAGTTGTATATTAATGTCTGTTAGGTCATTTAGAAGGGCATTAGGCCCTTTGATTTTTCTGGTGTGGTGATTTAATATGGACTGAAGTATTCCAATAAAGGAAAACCAGCCCTCCTCAGCAGGAAGGAAAAGGATGTTTATTTTCTGGAAAAGGATGTATGCCTCAGACACTATCGCTTTGGTCATATTTGATTGGGTGATCATGCACATGGTTTTACCAGGTCCATCAATAGGTGTAGGGATTGCAATAGGTGTAAGTTGTAAGATTAGAGCCATATGATCAGAGAAAGCAACAGGGGCCAAGGCTGCATCAAGGTTGAAATGGAGGTCTGGGGTGTAGAAAACCAAATCAATCAGGGACTTTTTAGTTTTAGTATAGAAAGAGTAGGCTTCAGGAGGGAAGAAACCCTCTCCACACATTAATCTGCTATTTATTAGATGCAAAAATCTCTTGTTGAAGTCATTGTATGTGGTGTTAAAGTCTCCCAGAAGAATAGTAAAGGAGGCTCTCTTAGCGTTGATGGCATTTAGGTTATGGATTATTTTTAGATATTGAGAGGTGTCTTTGGCTGTATATATATAAGCTATGATGATCGGATAACCCCAATAGTCTATTTGTATTACAATGATATTGGCATCTAGTAATAGAATGCTAAAACTGTTTGGTGGTGTTGACTTGCTGAGAAGAATACCGACTCCACCTGAAGCAGAATGGCCTATGGAAAGTCTAGTAAATCCGAGAGCTGATTGAAGAGATAATATTTTATGATCAGTCTTATGGTGATATTTAGTTTCACCCATAAGAAGTATATGAGGGGAGCAGAGTGAGAGCCAGTTTTTAATAGCTAGAACTCTATCAATTGAATTGATGCCGCGAATGTTAATGCCAGCAATTTTGCAGAACATGATAGATTAATCCAAACCGACCTCAGCAAAGTGTACCAAGTCAGTGTGGGACATCTCCATGTTAATGAGTTCTGATGTTGTTTGGCAATCAGAGTCTTGTGATTGAACTTGTGGATGGATTGGTGATATATTTGTTGGTTGAGGAAACGCATCCATGAAGTCTTCGGTGTCTGATGAAGTAGTGTAATCTGTCTGAGATTCATCAGATGGATCAATGGTATCGATGGTTATAGGATCCATGGTTTTCCTCTTTTTTCTATGGATTTGTGAAGCTTTATGGTGGATATATCTGAAATTTGTTTGCTAGTGGGTGGTGGTGAATAATGTATTGGATGGGAGCTGTCATCATCAGAGCTTGATTTATCTGAGTGAATTGATTTTCTTTTAATTTTCTTATTTGTATTTTGGGTATTTGTTGTGTTGGTTTTTTGGGGTTTTTTAAGTTTAGTAGTGTTGTTTTTTTTCTTTTCTTTTGATGAAAGTGTTTTTTTATTGTTATAAGAATTTGGTTTAAATTTTAGACCTGAGTCATTTTCGGTTTGCTGTAACTGTTGTGAAACATTAATTATGCTGACTTTTGGGTTGAGTGTTTGATAAGTCTTTTCATCTGGATGGTTAATTATTGCAGGCATTGAAGAATTGAGGACAGTTTGTGGATCACTTTGTTTAGGTTTGTTAGACTTAGCTGGCCCAAATGATGATGCATCATTGGTTTTAAGCTGGGTGGGAGTTGTTATAGATGAATTGTTTTGAAATTTTTTAAGTGTATTTTCTTCATTGCTTGGGTTTTCCTTGCTCTCGTTAGATGGTTTGGTCATATTGTCTTCTTTTGTAGAAATAGTTTGGCCTAGCATTGTTTCTCGGGGATTAGTACAATATGTATCGTATGAATGATCTTGAGTATTATTGGTTTGAGAGATTGGTTTAGTAGCAGTATATGTTATTGCTTGGTTCTCTGATTCACTACTATTAGTGTAGAGGTTGGTGTTTGTTCTTTCTTGAAGATTTTCATTTTGAAAGATAGGTTTGGATGTGAAAGGGTTTGTTGGAGGATTTATTTGAATCAGATTGTCTGGGTTTGTGAGGTTGCTGTTTGAATCAGTCCCATGTGGTGATTGTCTATTTAAGGATGTGATAGCCATATTAATAGGTCTACCAGGGTATCTGTGAACTTTATTCTTTTTAATACCACAGTGTATGCATATTCTTGCTGCACAATCTTTAATAAGGTGTGTTCTTTGAAGGCAGAAGAAACATAGTGGCTGTACTCCCCTGAATGTCAAAACCATAGGAGAGCCTCTTGCAGTAATAATGGTGGGTATGTCAGTGGGTATAATGTTTTTCTTTAATGTAAGTGTGAGATAACTGTATTGAACAGGATTTGATCACCGAAGTAAGGGTTTAATAGGTGTTTAAATTTGCTAACTGAACTATAATTAATAAGGATGTCTTGTAGTTCTTGTTCTTTCAAGTGGGCAAGGCAGTTTTGAATTCTGCCGGATAGTGTAACTGGACGGTTTATATCTATGGAGCATAGTATATAATTTCCTAAAGATCGGTAGTTATTTTTAAAGTTCATATGGTCTGCCCACATTTTAAACTCAACGATAACATAGTGGTCATTGGGATGATTAAGGATCATGTGAATGCCTCTGCCTAATTGATTTTGATTGATTATACTGTATAATAGTTCTAGAGGGAACTTATATAACACACATTGTTGATTTGTTATGGCTAAGATTAACGACTTATCGCTGTAGTAGTTTGTAAATGATTTATACAGAGTGTTGGGAATCGTTTTGTTGAAATCGTTATTTATTTTTAGGAACATGTCATCATTAAGATCGTTTATATTAAATGAGACATTTCCCAGAGTGTTTGATTCTTGTTCTGTGTCTAATTCTGAGATATTCAAATATAGTTCATTGAAATTATCAGCCTTAATATTTTCGGAGATGCTCTCAGAATTTTTAGACCTTACGATATTTGCGTATGTATAGGAATTTTTCAATATTGGAATTGATGAAATTGGTTTAGATTGCAAGTTGGCTGATGTAGCAATGGATTGTTCTGTGCTATAATCTTTGTTTGTTTTGGAATGAGATTTATTAGGTTTAAAATTTATTTCTTTTTTTTGATTTTTAAATTTACTGTTGACAAACTGTAATGTGACAGCACTGGTTTTGTCGACCTCTGGTGGAAAAGTTTTAACTTTAAAAAATTCGCCGAAATCATCTTGTTCGAAATTTTGTCTATTATTTTCAGATATGGTTTTCAGGGTATTATTGGGCAAAGGAAATTGCTCATTAGAGTCTTCTGAGAGAGCGTAAAGTCTTCAGAGAGGAGATGATTGGTTTTTGCTTGTATTGCTAAGGATTTCAATAGTTTCACTTGATGAGATATTTATGCTATTGTTTATATTAGGGGTAAGTTGAATATTTTCTAAACTTTTGTTGATATTTGCGATGGTGTTTTCATTTGATTTATTGGTTTGTGGGTTTTTATTTGTAGTAGAAGTTAGTTTAGTTGCATTTAGATTAGATCTAATGCTATAATATTTATGACCGATGACTGCATTGCTAGATTGAATGCTGAGATTGGGGTTAACATTAATTTGAGAGTTATCGATTATATTATCACTTTCCATAATATATAATGATCAAAACCGACTTATCTTGAATAAAAGACGTAAAGATAAGGGGACAATTGTCCCTGTCTTCTTGAAACTGAATCGATAAGGGATGCTTTTAATAAGGCCAGTTGCAAAGATGGCTGCCAAAAATGGAAGCCGGGATGATAATTATTAAATCATAATATTAATTAATCCCGTGAAGCTTCTTAATCTTCTCTACCAATATTCTCTGCATATCCGATGCATCAATCCATCTAATTTAACTTTAAAAATATTCGATAAACTTTTAAGTACTATTTGTATTTCCATGGATCCATCTTTTATTTATCTATGTGTTCACTTTTTTTCTATGTTTCCTTCTTGATACATTTAAACTTTCGTTTGGTATTTTTTATAAATCTCTTTTAAAATAAAAACTTCAAGTACTTTTGAACAAATCTTTTCCAAATACATTTTAAATAATTCTAAAAACGGATATTTTAATATCAAAAATGCTTCTATAACATATTCTCCTGGGTTCTTTCTTAAATTCTAGAAAATATTTTTTTTTAAAAATGTTACCTTCAGAAATGATATAACAATTTACTCCTTTTGATATAATATTATATAAAATACTTCATGCAATATACAATTGTCTTATTACTATTTAAAAAATAAATCTTGGATAGGCTTATAAATAATAATGCGTCTCCAATTTTTTCATTAGACTCCGTATGATGTCCGTGCTGTGGTTTTTTTTATGTACCAAAAAAGTTCTCCAGTGAAATATTAATAAAGCTGTATCAATAAATATTCCAAACATTTTTTCAGTATTACAATTTATATCCATTTTATTTCGTAGTACATCCATTTTTTATTGCATAGTTTAGGTTAAACTTTTAGATAAAATACGACTGGTAAGTACTTTAAAAATTAGAAAATCATTTCCACAAAGTTTCTAAATATATAATTTTTAACACCCTTTTTTGCAAAAATACTTTAAAAAAAATTATCAATTAGTTTTTTTTTTCAAATAAAACGATAAGAAAGTACTAAAAAAAAATTGACTAAAATAAAAATTAAAAAAAAAAATACTATCTCTTTGAGAGCTGCTAATTTACCTTTCTCCGGTTTCAATACATTATTAATCTCCCCCTATACCCTGTGCAAATCATATTTATAGTCTGTAAGAATACCTATTCCTATTGGTTAATTCTTACTTTAGCTTGAGAACAAATTTACATATTTTCAATTTATAGCAGAATTATATTTCAAAATCAGAAATTATGACGAAATGAACCCAAAATATTATTTAAAATATTACTTTTAAATAAATTATTATTTTATTAAAACCATTTAAACATTTAAAATAACTTTTAAAATAATTATAATAACCTATTCCATTTTTTTTAATATTCAATTTATCTTGTTTTTATTTAAATAAAATATTTAATTTTTATATTATGAATGTATTCATCTTTATTACATTATTTAAAACATTACATACAATAGTTAACTTAATGTTTAATACTATTTACTTTTATGATAGGCAATAATTCTATCCAATTCTATAATATAACTTTTAAAATATTTTAAACTTTGTTATTATTTCAAACAAGTGTGTGTGTGAGAGTATTCATTAAAAGTCACATGATTAATAACTTTGACAGACGATTTTTAATCTATTTCTCTGCCCAGATTTATAAAATTGATACACTTATTATATTATATAAAATAACTATAAAAAATTTGGAAGAATAATTTTAAAAATATAGAATTAGATATAATTTTCACCATCATAAAGTTTATTTTTAAAATATACTATATTAATTTTGACTATTAAATATGAATATAAATTTAAACATAGCATTTACTAAATTATCAGTTTTAAACTATTAAAATCGAATTTATTAAATATACTTTTAATATTTATAGCTGTGTTATTTAATATGGCCAGCTTTTACAACCATATGCAACAATATTTAAAGCTTTACATAACTATTTTTAAATAATTCGCTATAATTTTATATACTATGTACTTGCTTTAGCTTTAAATTGTACTTTAAAAATATAATTGACTTAATATCATTAATGTATTAAAAGAACATATTCTAAAATTTAAAATTTTTAGTAATTGACTGTTATAAATTATTACTGACCTATAGAAAAGGGCACAATATATATATATATATATATATATATATATATATATATATATATATATATTGTAATGGGCACACACCCCGTTACATTATTTATTTTAAAAATTAGATATTAAAAAGAAAAGTTCGCAAATAAAAAATTCTTTTTTAAGAAATAAAAATTGAAATTTAAAAGTCATCTAAACTTTATATATATAAAATCGACAGATTAAATATTATTAAAAGAAAACAACTTCATGGCCACACACATATAATTTGTAATTTCAACAAGGCTTAAAATGAAACAGGTATTTGGACAGCATAAAAAACATTAACAAAATAAAAAAAAAATAGTTCAACAAACAAGTTCCAAATTAACATGCAACTTGAAGCTCTAATAAGATGGCCAGGAAATGTCTTCAGACTTGTGGACATGCTGCCACATCCACTCCACTAGGTAGGTGTCCAGTGATTTTCTGGCTGTGCTGCATTTTCTTACTGTGCCATTTCAACAAAACCCACATGCACTCAATATTCTGTGTATGTGCACCTGTTCTAGGGCTAACAAAGTTGTAGGGGGGTTTACTGTCATGTGTTTGTATTATGCAGCCTTGAGATCTGGTGTGTTATAACCCTTCCAGCAGTCTGAGCCAGGTTTCACATTATCATGAATGGCCTGCAGAAGTGTGGCTGCAGATTGACAGGGAACATCTACAAGAAAGCAGTCTCTGATTTTATGGCACAGCCCACCAAAAACCCACTGTTGCAACACCATTCTTCCCTGGTGGTTCATTTTCCAGCTAAATAATGTCTCATCTACCTCCACAATTGAGCTAAGCCCACCAATTTTGTTACAGGGATGAGACAACAGGCTCTTGTGACAAAGTTCAAAAACTTCATTTGTTCAGAGGACCATACTATGCCTAGACATGTTCAATTCACTGATGGCCCATTGAACAGTTAACTCTTCATGGCTCTAATAGTAGAGTAGACATACAGCCATCACAAAATCCAAGCCATGAGCTTTTGAACCATGTCCCTTGGTGAACCATGTCCCTTGGTGAATGGACCAGCCTTGTATTTAAAATGGTAGTTTATAAAGTGGCATATCTTGGCTGCATGGACACTTTTTTATGGCTGGCAGTACTCCATGATGTTATAATAATTGGATTGCAGCATTATCTGTTAATGGTAAATCTCACATGTTAACATTATTTACTTTTAGTTCAGCCATTTTATTGGTCTCGCTATTTTTTTCATTCAAATGTGAATTTTAGCATTACTTTGTAATACACACACTTACACCTCCTCTTTGACAATTAATTAGAGTGTCACTCTTGGCTACAGAAGGAGGTCGAACTTTCCACAATTTTTATTAACTCCTACTACATCATTGGATGTGAAAAATAATAAGTTGGCAATAAAAATTATAACACTTTTGACAGTCTCAATTACAAATACCTTCAAAAAATACTGTAGTGAATTTTCCAAATGAGATTGTTCATATAAACTGCATAACACTTAGTTCACCATCAGTGGTGGTGGGCACTATGACAGAATAAGTTCTTATTTCAGAGCTGTAGCTAGAAATAGACAACACACACATGCTAAACAGACCATTTCTATGCTTAAGCATTGAAATATAACATTATATAGTGTGAAGGCCACTTCAATGGCATATGTCTATGTATTTGCAAAGAAATTACATCCTCAAGTGGCTTCAACATGCTAAGAGTAAATAACCAAATATTTTTGAGTTGAATAGTTTGTATGATGTTACCACAGTATTTTGGGGGAATATATATATATATATATATATATATATATATATATATATATATATATATATATATATATATATATATATATATATATATATATATATATATATATATTGTTTGTATGCTTTTAATACAGATGTACATATCCAATTCATTTTTGAAAAAATATTTATATTTCTTGAAATTGTTTTCATTGGTGTTTATATATTTATACATGCACCCAGATATTTAACCTGTGTATGTGTAGGTAAAAACACAGACTATTTTATTTAAAAGTATTTAAATGTAAGAAAATATGGAAGGGGGTTTCCTATTTAAATTAAATTAGTTTGCACATTGATGTTTTTTTATTATAATGCTTATGTTGATAAAATCAGACTTATTCATAGGTGATGAGTTTATTTGGGAAAAATAAATGTTTTTTTTTTTAAAATTATTTATTTGCAAATGTTTCATCTTATTTCTCCCTCTTTCTCCAGCTAGATTATACTAATGTTCCAATAATATTATAATCCACTATTATTTGAGATAGGGAATTGACTGAGCAAAGCCTATGAGATGATACATTATTTGTTATTAAAAGTTTGTTGACATGCTGATACCTTTTTTTAATTTTTTGTTTTGTTTTGTATGTTTTGTTAACAAGAATTCTGCTTTTCAAAGGTATGATACAGCCAACCTCAAAATATTAATTAGCATGGCAATAGAGTTTTGGTAAGGGAGAGATTGGAAAATATAACCAACTTTGATTTGATCTCTCTCATTTAAAGCTTTAATTCATTTGTTTTAAAGTTTAATATTGAATTTATTAAGATATCATATTCTCATACATGACAGTAACCTTATGTTTAATTCTTTGTGCATGATATAAATCCACTGGTTAGGCATCAACCAATACAGTAAAAATTGGTGCCAAATAAGTAAGCCCTGAGCTGATGTGGCCAGTACAACAAAAATACGATCACCTAATGTAAAGTTCAAAAAAAGTTTTTTTTTATAAAAAAATGTGTATAATAAGAAGTTAAACAGATTGGTTAGAGAGGGAGATCAACTCCTATATATATATAATAACAGTCGGAGAAGTTCCAGTCTTACCGTATCCATGCTACAGGGTGCCACAAGGCACTTGAACCTAGAAAACAGATATGCAGATACATGCTGTTAAGATCAAACTTTTATATATATTTTATTCTGATCATCAGCCCTTGCCACTAGCTCATGGAGACACAGAGATTTAATAAAATATAATTTTATTTAAAATATATCTTCAATATTAAAAAATTAAAAGCCACTGCACTTATTAATGCATATTTATAAACATTTAAAATTTGAGAAATAACATTTATTATTTTATATTGGTTATTAATTTTTAAATTTAAATTATTAAGAAAGTCCACACAGATGGACATTTTATAAAAGTTTGTTTTATAATGTTGAGTATAGATAGGCTACATAGATTACTCAATTAAAAACATTTCAAAATAAACATAAACGATCAAAATATAAAGTCATTGATAGAATTACAGAGAGAAATTTACAAGAAACCCAATGGCATTCATCATAAGATGCCACATTGACACCAATAACTTAAAAGACAATCGAATAAATACATTTTTAGATAATCAAAATGAGGTATCATATTTACCAAATATTTATATATTTTAAACAAATATGAAAATAAAAACATAATTAAACATTAACGAATCTATGCAGTCATCTATACCCAACTTAAATTTAATGCATTTAAATAATTTAGTCAATAAATATTAAAAAAAAAAGGAAATGATTAAGTCAGAAAACTCAAAATATTTAAAATTAAACATCAATAATTGATTTGAAAAGTCATATTAAAGTTCATTTTAAAAAAATGTAAGTTTAGCTTGTCAAATCTTGAAAGTTCTTAATTATTTTTTTAAAATTGTATTGTTCATATGTTACAGTAGAAGAGCTCATGATTACTTGGGCCAATTCCCATGAAGACTTTATTAATGGAAGACTGGTCTGTTGTTCATACCATAGATCTCAATCTGGAGGCTGCCTTAGCTGGTTCAATCCTGGTACTATTGAATTGCAGTACCCATATGATTCAGGGTCTGCAACAGTACCATTCATAATTCAACAGTCATTTCATTTGAAAAAGGTGAGAGAGAGTGAACAATGCATCTTATCACTCTTCTCAAAAAAAATCAAACTGGAACTGTTCTTAATTTGGATATTTTTCTTTTTACAGTAGTCCTCCAGATTCATTGAACATAGTTTCCTGTTCCAATCATTTTCATTTAGGTCTGAACATTTGTTTGCTACTTCTATTGGCCACCTATTTTTTCCTTTTATCTATATCTTTCATCTGACTTTTTTATATAAGAGCCCCAAGGGCTAGTTTGCTTTTCATTTCATTTATAAAACAATCATTTCCATTTACTAAGATTACATAAGAATCTTTTAACAAAAATATTTTATCTTTAGATCTTATACTTTTTTTTATAAAAAAGTACGTTCAAATATCTTTTTTTTATTTTAAAAAGAAAATAATACTTTTAAAGTTTTCATTCCATCTGTGTGATATATTATATACGTTAAACAACTTTTAATCAATTTTTATTTATAATCTTTTTATTTTAATTTAAAATAATGTAACACATTATTGGATATAGGAATGGATATTTTTAAAGAGCTATGATAAATATAATTTTATTTGTTTAATTTTATTTTAAAAGAGAAATTGGTTAACTCAAACTATAGGGATTGGTGTTGGAGAGAGTGACACATTTAAAATATAACTGGATCATGATATTCGCAATTAAATATTTCAAGATTTAAATAAATAAATTAATCAGATTGTGGCCAATCCACCATAATGTGCTCAGATAAAGGAAAATGAAAAAATTTCAGTATTTAAAATTACATTACTAGCATAGACTCAATTTAATTGCTCTTTTCCCATGATGCCAAGAAAATAAATTTTAAAACTTATCAACCAATATAATTTAAATATGAGGAAAAAGAAAATGATAAAAATGATTTTAAATCTTACATTCATTCTTATGATTTGAGAAAGAGGATGTGCTGAGGAAGGTACTTGATATTGTACTGAAATGCCAGCATTTAGCTTTTTTACTACACAGAATATCCCGCAAATAGTAATAATAATATGACATCTTTTATCCATGAAAATATTAGAATTAACATATAAATATTATAACAATCGGAAGTAAGTGGAGATCGAATCTAACTGCAAAAACAATATCTGCAACTACCAGGGCGCCATCTAGGCATTTGAGCCTAGAAAAATTTATAAAGTAGGCAGATACGCGCTGTTAAGATTCCACTTTATTTAAATATTCTGATCGTTAGCCCAAGTCACTAGCTCAGCGGAGACGCAGAGATAAAAATCTATATCTTAATTTATATCTTAAATATCAATAAATAAAAGCCACTGCCAGAAATTAACACATAAAAATATTTATTTACGCACATATAAAATAACATTTAAATTTTGAGGAATAAGTTTAACATTTTAGATTTTTATATTAACTTTTAATTTTACATTTAACTAAGTTTCAATGAGTTTAATATTTTATTTAGATAGTCAAGTATGAATAGACTACATAGATCTGCATTTGAAAAGAAAATATTCTTCCCTGATTTAACCTTAGGCAACAAATTTCGCAACCAAACTGGCGCCAATCCATCTGATACATTCATGTATTCAATGTAGCATGATACGACAACACAAAATACTATACTGTCAGGAAAGTACATCTGAACAGTAAGTAGAATTAGAGAAGACATTGACTCTCCACCAACAGGAATGTGACATCTGTTGGCAAGTAGAACAATAAACAAAAAACTCCATAGGAATGGACTGCGGTCTTCTGCCGACTTACAAACCCATCCATAGGCAAACAGAAGGTGTGTGGCGTATATATGCAATCCTGCCCGAAGCGGATCTCATACTACATCTACTAATTACACAAATATATCCAATCCATTGAGCCAATTCAACCATGAAACGAATAACCTAAGATTACCCTCCCTTAATATAACTTTACAAAACTATATAGCCATTTACGCCCGACTTAAATTTAACATTTAGATACGTTCGCACAAATGAATTTTATAAAATTTGTTTTAAAATGTTGAGTACAGATCAGCTGCACAGATTCCACGGTCAAAAACATCCCAAATTAAACACAACCGATCAAAATACAAAGTCATCGATAAGTGTCACTTGCATAGGGAATATACAAATCCCATTAGCATTCATCGTAAGATGCTTGCAGTGATATCGTTGACATATATTCTAATCGAATGTGAAAACCACAACATTATCAACCGCTAACGAATCTATGCAACGTCTATACCCAACTTAAATGTAATGCATTTAATAATTTCTACAATAAATATTACTACAAATAAAAATAATAAAATGGAAATGATTTTAGCAAAACTTAACTATATAAATTTAAACAATCAATTATTAATTTGAAAATCAAATAAGAGTTCATTTTAAAATTTAAATTAGCTGAATCTTTAAAAAAAATCAATGACGAAAGTTCTTAATTACTTTTTTTGGTTGTTGTTAATTTGTAAAGTTCATAGCTCACGGTAGAAGAGTCCAGGTTTCTGCTTTTAATTCCCATGACGCCTCCATTGGAAGATAATGTTCTGGAGATGGCAATAGCTGGTTCAAGGTATCACAGTCTTTTCATTTTTCCTTTTTAAATAGAGAGTGTGGTATGTGCGTCCTACCACCTCTCAAACACACAACGCTGGAACTGTCCGAAAAAACTGTATTTCCCTTTTTATATTAATCCACACGGATTGACTGAACAAAGACGTCACTAATCCAAATTTTCGTTCGGGTCCGGGCTGAGGCTTGGTGCTTCCATTGGTCAAGCTAATTTCTTTTTATTTTCTTATCTATCTTTCATCAGATCATTTTAATTATACAAGAGCCCAAAGCTAGCTTGCTTTTCAAACAATTTATAAACAATCATTTCCATTTAAAGATTACAAGAATTAATTAATACCTGTTTTTATTTTTACTTACGTTATTTCTTTTTTAAACTATTTTTATATTTAAATCTTTTTTTATAAAAAAAATACATTCAAATACCTTTTTTTATTTATTAAAAAAAATATTTTTAAAGTTTAGCATCTGTGCGAATGTATATACGTTTAACAAACATTTTAATTTTAGCGTTTAGTTTTTTTACTTTTATTTGCGAACTTTTAAGTTTTTATTTTAAATTAATGTAACGACATATTTATATATCGTTACAATATATACACCTGGGTCTCATTTTATGTGTTAGATAGGTTCCTCAGAAAACACGCGCAATTGAAATCGCACAAAAATAGACAAAACTTACATTGAAAAAGGGGGGATACGGTCTGTGATTTTTCAAAATTCACATAAAAGCAAAGCACCAATGTAAAATTATTTTAAAATTCGCACGCAAAAAAATAAGGAAATAAAATATGACTAATAAAAAATTTCAAATTTGAAAAAAATTGATACAAGACAAACTTTTTTTAACTATAATATTTAATTGTATTCAAAATAATATATTTTAATGCATAATTTACAGTACAGTAATTTACATTTTTTTATACACGTTTTAATTATTATTGCTATTTGCCAAAAAACACGTTCGTTTGCAAACTGGTAAAAAATCAGATTCTCACAAGAGGAAATACAACTAGCACCAAGTTCACTCTCATGTTGTGTTAATGGATTTCTGTTGACAATGTAATTAGTAATTAATCTTTGAGATGATGATTTTATTAATTGTTTATGAACTTAGACTTATGATAATAAAAAGATATTTATTCACCACTGCCCTACAAAAATTTAATTAAAACTAACATCTAAAAATTAAATTCTTATTTTTGTCTTTAATTTTTTAATTTTCAATTCCATTTAAAAATCAAATTTCATTTTTCATCACATTAATTTCAAGTTGCCGTAAGTAATTTTTAAATTGTTAATTACAATTAAAAATCAGATTTTCATTGTCAAATTTAATTGTGCCCACTGCTATTACTGACCTTTTAAAAATAAACTTGTGGACACTAAATGATTAATAATTGATTATGTTCTTTTTTAAAAAGCAAAAACAGAATTTGATTTAAAATGCAAAATTAACATGCACAATGTTTGAACAAATTTACATTATAATCTTGTAAAATTTAATGTGTGTATACATAAAATGTGGAAATCATGATTTTAATTTCATTATTGCATAAAATCTTACTATTAAAAAGCACTGAAAATATTGAAATTACTAAGATGAAAGTCGAATTCCAATAATGTGCAATTACTTTCAATATAATGTAAGTGCACAAAATTTATTATTTAAAGTAATAGCACATTATCTGAGTTCGACTTTTGGTGAAACATGAATTGCATAACTTCAAAATCATGTTAAATAAGTCCACGTAAAAAGAGACTCTGGTATATATATACTGTTACATTTTTTTAGTGTTAATACATATTGAAGTCTTTTTTTAATTTGATTTTTTTTGAGTTTAATGGCAGATATAGGCCAGGAAATAGCATAGCTATGATATAGATTATAGGAGAAAAAATCAACTGATTATAATTTTTATGAAAATATATTTTTTGATGTTTAAAATTTTATACAATCATGTCATTTTTGGATATATTGCTAATCAATTAGTTATTAAATAATTGTTTTAAAAATATGTTTTAAACTTAAATTTTTTATCCAATTCCTTTTTTATAAATTGCAGTGTATGTAACTTTATTTCATGACAGCTTAAGGTTCTAGGATTTTTTTAAATCATCCCAATAAAACTATTTTAATTATGAGAGTAAACCTAGGAATTATTTGAAGTAACTTATAATAAATTTATTTATTCATTTATCTCTTACTCACAGTAATGGTTTATAGGATGGTTCCTTCCTGATGTATATGTGTGCACAACAATTATATAGAGTAGGGGTTTATGTTTAGTGGGATGGATATCCCGATGATGATGATTCTGGTTGGTGCAAAAGAGATATCCTTATACCTTCATGTCCTAAATTTTAATTTCTTCATTACTTTCTTTAAAATTTAGTTTATAGTTGGACAATACATTAATGATAGTAAGTGGCTAGAATATTGATGATGGTGAGAAGGTTTTTAGTATCTCAACATTATTTGACTATTATATTTCATTGGAGTGGCACATAAGTATGTGGGTCCACATAATATTTATTTGTATTCTTGCCCCAAGTTTGGCAGTGGCTAAATAGTTAGTCTGGTTTATAGTAAACCCATTTTAAATAGTCACAAGATTGACTGTTGATTTTTTTTATTGCTGATTATTCATGATGATGAATAATTATTACTTTTGTATAATGCTGGTAAACTTATAATTAGTTCTGTGATGATCTCTTATGTTCCTCATATTGAACTCTCATGCTCTTTCCTTTTATATTCTATTTTACATTTTACATAGAAATGATGATAATTCCCATTTCATAATTCAACCCTAATTTTCATACAGTTATACTAGTTGCCCAACTTGTGGGACCACTATTTTCTATACTGTTACAATTGATGACCAACTTGTGGGATCCCTATTCTTCATAATTTCTGCAAGTTGCTAATTGTTTAAACTGTTAAAAATAAAAAATCAGTACATATGCTATATAAACAATTTCTCTGTTGTATTTAAAGTTTTTAGAAAAATGTAAATAAGATGTTTTCTTAGCATGACTAATTTTCTATTAAAAATAAAGAATTGGGATAATAAACTGATAAACATGTAACTATGTGATAATTTTATATCAAAAGTTAAAAACTTGAATATTTAAAAAAAACAACAACACTTATTTAAAGTAAAATATTACTTTGGGCAAGACATTTGATTTAGTTAATAGGAGAGGTCTATGACAGTTTGTAATTAGTTTATTGTCCACCAAAATTTATTCATACTATACACCTTCTACATGATAGAATGGGAAGAAGTGCTCTTATTAGAGATGAAAAATCAGAGGTATTTAAAATAATGTGTTTTAAATAACAGGTTTTTATTAACACTTTGGAATTAGTATATGGAATTTTTTTAAAAAAAAGTGTGTGTAAAGTTGTAAAAATATTTATTTATTTATTAATCTAATTTCAATCAGTTTATCTTGGTTTGTTGAATGGAGTTTGTTCCTAGTTATGGGCAGATTTAATCTCAGTTTCAGTCAGGTGTCTTGACTGATTTTTCTATTTAAAAATCGCAGATCAAGATAACTGGAAATTTATTATCTGATTACTTTTATAATAGATTGCTGATATTTTATTTATTTATTTAAATTTTGATTGTTATGATTTGATTGATATATGTTACATAATATACACAGGGCCTTAAATATCCGTTTATGATAACTTGATATTTTTGATAATTTCGATGGCGCTTTTTTTTTTTAAAAAAAATTACTGTAAGAATATAAGTGATTTTTTTCTCTACATTTTGTCTAATTGGTGGGTGATATCAAATTTTATGGCAATAAATAAATGAAATACAAGAAAACTTTTTGTGCAAAAGGGGGGAAGTTATATACAAGAATATTTTATTTTATGCATGCCCCAATTTAAATATTTCTGATTTAAAAAAAAAAATCTAACATCTGATTCGTTTATTTTAGGAATTAATATGTTTGCATTAAAATATATTCAGTTTGTTTTGGTTTATTAAATTAATTATAGTGATACCAATGTGTCAAATGATGATATAGTGTAACTATGACCATAATAAATGTATGTTTAGTGTGAATTTGATATTCTGATTATGCTATACATAAACTAGCCATGAGCACTTTTTGTCTCAATAGAGACAGTGGGTGCCAATCAAAAGGAGATACAATCTTACCTCTTAATCAATATGTTAGTTAAATAGCAAACAAGTTTATGTCATCATCTCAAAAATTTTTAGATTTGTATGTGTGTGGATTATGAGTTATCACATGAAATGTGAAAGTGAGTATTTCATATCTTAATCCATGACGTATTAATCTACTAATATTTTTGAATAATAGAAATCTTAAACCGGATTTCAAAAAATTATAAAAGACCTAGAAAGATACCACATGTGAGATAGATGAATGAAATAAGGAAATATGCTGGGGTGATGTAGGGAACAGGCTAGAGATTAGAGAAGCTGGATTGAATTTTCTTTTAAATTGAAAAATACTTACCGAATTCAAATCATATAATGCAGTAAATCTATGAATTGGAAAAATATTGTTATGTTATTTACAGAATTTTATGTTGGCAGGAAAGGAAGTGAAGATAATCTAAAAAGGTGTGAAACATATCATGTTTCATAAATTGTGATTTCGACACAATACTAACATAGGAATTTTGTGACAAATAGTAAAACTATGTCACTATCTAACACATGCATTGATTTATGGATAGTATTGAGGCAGCTTGGAGTGGAAATCAATTATCTTTTTATTGATCCACACTGTCTATACCCAAAATTCAAATTTTAGATTCAAAATGCTTGCTTATTTATGTACATATATTGTAATAATTATAATTATTGTTCAAATAAATTGTTATCTTAAATCTTGATAGTTTTTTTTATTGTTAATATCCTACTATATAAAAGAGAGAAGCTTCTGTGTATTTGAAAATAAAAAAATGCGAATTGGTAAAATAATTTTAAATTGATATTACAGAATATTAAAAAAAAATTAATGTTAATTAAATGTAAAGACACATGATAATGCAACATAAAGTAAGATTATTGTTCAATTGATTTTAAATCCAGGGATGAAGACCAAAGTAGAATACAAATGTGAAGAATACAAATTGTAGGATTTGTAACACATGAAAGCAAGTGTTTTTTATCTGTACTTGAACTCTGGTGAACCATGCTGACTTTCAGTTCTGATGGTTGCAATATATTACTCAAATCTCCTTTATAGCATAAGTTTATATTTATCCTTTTAGTAGGTACATAAACAAATTTATTAATTTTTCTGGGACAGAAGATCTTAGATTTCTTTCAACTTTAGATATGAATTTTAAATTTATTATAGATCAAATATATTTATGAATCTTTACAGATTTGCATGGTAATATTTCATTTTTATTAACATTTTTTATTCATGAGAAAAACTTATTTTCTCAGAAACTAGTACAAAGAGCCATATTTCAATAAGGTGTTAGGTATTGGGAAAAAGTATTGAAATGACTCCTAATATATATTTTAATCTTACTATGACTAAATATTTGACAACTAGGCATTCTTCACAATCCTGGAGCTTAATTGTATGTGCTGGTTTAGCATGAAATATGTATATTGTTGATTATTTATCTTTTCTCCATGTGCGTTGTCATGTGTATCAGTTCTATGAGATAGTGTGAATAGTTGAAGGGTGCTTGAAAATCTGAGTTCAAATCCCTTATACTTACCATGACTAATGAGTTAGCTTGCATCCATTATAATTCTTTATGTTAAATATCAATGTGTTCTAGATTTATATGAAGTATTACTACTATGGATACAGAAAGGAATTTGCTGTTAACTTAAAGAGATTAATTAATTCTTTTTTGAAGCATTACATACTGAGAAGGGCAAGTTGATAATGTCCATTACATCCATTATTGGCATTGCAGATCTACAATATGATTATTAATATAGCAAACAAACATTGGCGAGCTGCTAATCAACATACATTAGCCAATGTGGTGAGTTTTTTGTCTTTTTATCTTTGAATTTAGAATCCAAGAAATACTGTGGTCTTTTTCCTTAATTGCCTAAACAAAATAAATAATTAAATGATTTTGCTGTTTGAAAATTCATAAATTTGAGCTTCAGAAGTTCAAGAATTGGATACAAAATGAAGACCTTATGGACCAGAGTCTGAAACTCAGTACTTGCACTAAATGAAGAGAGTTCTTAAAAAATATCAATTGACTTTTTTTGAAATTAGGATTAACATGTAGAGAAATGAACTTTTTTAACAGACATTTACAATCATGACAGAGAAAACTAAATTATTTGTTTATTTCTAAAAAATTATAAAGATATAGGACAAGATAGTAGTGGGTGGCCACCTGTGGAGGGTACTAATAATTTTTTGATTGTGGACTCAGTATAACAGTCAGAAAACGTGTGACTCGTAAACATAGTGCAGAATTCGACCACCATACAGAACAGCAGCACCATTGAGTAGCGAAGCCACCCGTGGTACTGAGTTCGAACATAGTTTATCGGTTCCACAATACAATCCACGAAACAATGCATCTGATGCGACATTAGTAAATATTTTCTTAGGCACGGTGGTCAGGGATATGCAAGAGATTCATGATTTTATTCTCGAGTTAGCCAATAATCAAACTAATATTAATTAAACATTCATATTTACATAATCAAGAAAATATTATATAGATGGGTATCGAATAAATGAAACATAACTGCAGACGTATAGTTTAAAATTATTTATTAATACATTTTAATAAAACAATCATTTACTAATAATATTTTGTGGATTTAAAGCTTCAGTAGCGGGATTTGCGACATGATTATATTTTAAAGAATACATTTATTTATTTAGACAGTATTTTATATTGAGGATTTCATTAGTGGTATTTCCGATACTGTAATGTTTACAAAAGGAATTCACTTATTTGAAGGCGTAATCTAGCTACCTAAAATTCTCAAGTAAGTATTTCTAATGCATGCCTGGAGGGATTTATACCTTTGCAATGCAAGAGTCTAAAGTATGGGTTATAAGAATAATGGCAGACATATATTTATTTAATTAAAATATTTATTTATAACTAAGGGCAAACATTTATTTGAGAGTGAATTATGAAGATAATGCAGAGGCGGAGTGATATATAGAATAATAAAATTAAGTGAAGGAACACGTGGTATGCTTTAGAAAGGCGATATGGAATGGCAGTATATTGAAACTGCAATGCCGCGAATGAGTTTATAAGAATGTCGGGCTGGTCTCTGCCTCAGCCCAATGAAGTAAGGTGTCACATAAGCATAACCAGGGACAAGCGGTCCATGTCGCAGTTTGCCAGCTGGCTGCATGACATTGTCAAATCCTACGGGAGCACCCATTATGCCCATTTGTGTAGGATGACTGGGGTTAATTTCAACCCTGAAGAATCCGGAAATTTCACAGCGGAATAAATCATCGCATCTCTAAGATGTAACACATGTATACTGTATAAACGATTATGATGAGATTTAAATAGATTTCTGACTCGGCCCTACATTATCAACATTTACTAAAGAACTCTGGCGACTCTCAAAGAAATGTAATTTTCTAGAATTATTCATTAAGATTTAATAAATACAAAACCTATATAAACTGGGAGTTATTACAACTAATATGCCAGCCATTTGTGAAGTAGTAGACCCTGCATTACAATAAACGATGCACTGAATGCGTGTCGATTTATATGAAAGTTAAGTTATCTATGAAAGCAAATATTAATGAAAATTTGACACGCATTCATTGTTCCAAGCGATCATAGATTTAAACTTTGAAAATTGAGACAATTATGAGCATGGAATAATTAAATAATAACTATAGATAGAATGTAGATTTGAGAAATACGCACCCAAGAAAGATAGAGTGAGGTAATCTAGATTATTAGAGAAATTTACACATTTTATTCAATTTTAGTTATACAAATGATAGTTTTTACATTTTATAATTTAGATAAGTATTATGAAAAAGAGCTATAGCATATTATTAGAGAACTTTAGAGTTTGAACACAGACATGTACCTGTTTTACAAGAAGTTTTCTGATTCCATTAGTTTAGCAGCAAAAAGTTCACGAGTGGCAATTCTTTCTTGTATTTAGATATTTAATTTACTTTCACAGCAGCAGCAGCTTTCTCATTTATTTCAGGCAGCAGGTCTTCATGGTGAATTTATGATGGGCAATGGAAAGTTCGGCATCCGATAGGCCATCTCCCGATGGAGAATAATCTAGGTGCTTTTACTCGGTTATACCTTGGCAGGAACAATTTATTTTTATATTTTGGAGACTCTCCGTGATCGAGAGCAAAGCTAAAGTTTTAGTGAATGTCTCCAGAAAGTCTAAGATGGCCTCTTTTATTATCTTGATCTCTCACATTTTTGTTAAGATATTTTTAGGTTCTACTTAATCTGCCCTGAGGATAATCAATGCATTTTGTTTGGTTATTAATTAAAGAAAGCTGCCGTTCTATTGTTTACATTTTACATTTACTAATTACATTTTGGAGAATTTTCTGTAATTAATCTATTATCTATCACTGACCGATGCTTTTAAATTTCAAAGACAAAAAGGAAACATAAGATTATTTTAACTTTTAATTAAATATTACATCAGATTTTTTTAGAATTATTATTAAACGAAATTTAAACAAAGCAATAAATACGAACTTTATAATCCAAAATAAATGATTAAAATTATACAAAATTATATAACTAAAAAAAATCTAAATTATATTATTTTATCCCTATTTATTGCGTTTAATTTGAGATCGAAATGTGTGCGTGTTTATGCTGAATTCTACATATATTTATACATTTTTAATATTGTTACACACACAATTCGATATCAAAAAGTTTAAATTTGGGCGGGATAGACCGATCAGTGAGAGACGACAGAAACAGGTGAAACTTAATATTCGAATACGAATCTTACTGTTTCATCAGGCTGCCACTCCGTTCAAAAATTTAGTTAGATACCGATGACTGCAAATTACTTTCAAATGAAGCAGGATTGCATAAATTGAATGAAAAACTGTATAATATTAAATAGATACTGTTGGAATTTGCAAAGTTAGAAGAAAATATTAACAGAAAATTAATTTTCAGAAGTAGATTTGAACTTTTCTACAATGGCATACATGTTGGAAGCACTTGCAATGGAATTCGTTATTGCTAAAAAAAATGAAAAATCAGCATTGTGGATTGCGATGGTATATCAGACACACTTATTAGTTATTAAACTTAATGGCAGATACTAAGTATAGATTATTCATGTTGGTGATTCTCATTATAATGAAGAAGTAAAAGATTTTTTTTATAAATGTATAAAGGGCTTTTGATCACATCAAATAACATTTTATAATTATCGTGGGAGACTTTAATGTTAGAATTGGTAAATAATTGTAAGATGAAAATGATGTTGTTAAATTTGGATATTGTAACAGAAATAAATGATAACACAGATTTGTGAAGTTTTATACTACGAATTTCTTAGAGAAAAATGCTATACAGAAATGAATATGAAAAAGAATAGAGACAACAGAATTGGATTATATTTTAGTCTAGCAGAAAATATATATTTCCAAATTGTAAAAGCAAATCGCTAATAACATTTGACATTTAATATCCTCAGAAACACTCCAATGAATTTAAAATAGAATTTTAAATCTTTTTTAAAATATAACTAAACTTTGAATATGATTCAGAATAGACCGAAAGAACAAAAAGAAAGCTAACAGTGCAAAAAACAGAAAATTGTATTAAATTTTCTGCTGAAGCTAGAAAATATATGAAGTAAAAAAAATATGAAAGTTCTTAAAAATGATCCTTTAAAAAGAAATGAATATCTAGATATTTAGAAAGTGACAGATAATGTAAAAAAATATTGGCAAAAAAAAGGTATTGAGAAAAATAAAAGTCTTAAATGTGTAAAACAACATTTTGGTTTTGGAAAGTTATTTCTGCAATAAGAAGAAAATCTGGAAATATTATAAAAAGGAGATAATATAAAGAAATATGTAGAAGAACACTTTAAAAACTTATGAAATAATAAAGAACACAAAAACAAAGTAGCTCATACAATTATTTTATTGTCTGAATTCCACAGAATTTTAAATGAAGAAGTGAGATGTGTGATTACTTCTATGACAAAGGGCAAAAATGCACAAAATGATGAAATTACGATTGGTGTCTTAAAAAGCAGATGATGAAATAGAAGAATTGTTGGAAACGTTATATAAATATATATAAATGATCAAGATTTATCAGATAACTAGAAGAATGCAGTAGTAATACGGATATAATAATAATATCAATAATTAAGAAAGATGATAAGAACAAGATTATAAATTATAGACCTATCAGTTCTATATAAAATCTTTATCAAATGATTACAACATATGTATAAAAAAGATTGGATTCTAAGTGTCCAAAAGAACAAGCTGGCTTTAATAGTTGTTTTACACAGTGGATCACATCCAAGTATTGAGAGAAGTTATAGAAAAGATTAATAAATATGGGTTGCCATTATGTTTTGAATTTATAGATTATAAAAAGGCTTTTAATTCCATAAGCACATCTTTAATAATTATATCGATGGTTCATTGTCATTTAGATCCAGGATATTGTCATTCTGAAGAATAGTTATCTAAATTCATCAGTAATGGTTATATTACATAATACTAATAAGAACGTTAACATTGAGAGAGGAGTAAGATGTAATGCTTCTCTACATCTCCTAAATGTTTTAGAGGATTTTTTTTGGAAATAAGATAGAAATCTATAAGTACAAAATAAATGAAAGATTATTCAAGTTATGTAGATTTTTCAGATAATATACAATAATTATTTTTGCAAATAATGCTTCAGAGCTTCAGGAAATGTAACAATTATGAGGTGGAAGTAAAATAGTAAGACTAAAAATAAATGCTAAAATGTCTAAAACAAGGTTTAATGAATTTACTCAAAGAAAAAGTAAGATTGATAATCTTAAAAAAGAAGTTAACTATTACAAATACATTGGTTATATTATTAACACAGACAGAAACATAATGATTGAAATTAATCATAGATTTAAATATCAATGGAGTGTTGTTCACAGATATAACAATATTAAAATCTGCCACGCCTATGTGCATGAAAAAACAATTTTATTAGAAGTTTTTGTTCATGAATCTGAGATTTGGAAGCATAACAAAAGTGCACGACAGAGACTTCAGACTACTTAATAAACAATGGAAAAATTATTTTAGGGATAACAAAAAGTAATTAAAAGTAAAATACAAGGGTAAGAGATAAAACAGGTCTCACTGATGTCACTAAAAGAATTAACAAATTTAAATAGACTAGTCTGGCATAATGCTAGGCAAAATGTTAACCAATGGACAATTGGTGTTTTACATTGGATCCCAATGTATTCAAAACAACTAGAAAGAGTCTTCATACGAGATGGATGGAATAAGGAAGTTTTGAGGGGAAATACTAGTGATTGGAGTAATTGCATTAAACTTGGAAATCTTCATCCTGCAGTAGATGGATAATAGATTTAGATAATGATGACTATTGCACATAATAAATAGTCAGTTTTTGGCAAACACTTTTATAATAGTGATCCCTTAAGTATTAATTAATATCTATAAATGTTTGAAATTATATATCTTGGTCATAATTTTTAAATTTAATGGACAAAAAAATACATCTATAATATTATAGACACAGAGGCAAATCTCTTCACACAGTATTTTATTCAGTGCAAGCCAGAATAATCAATGGATGCAGAAAGATTTGTACATAAAATCCCTATTTAGTGCCTCTCATCCAATATCCCCAGATGAGTTTCTAGCTGTGGGTTTAATCAGTGAGGAGCCTTGGATTTGAGAATACTACACCTAGATCTTAGAATGCAATGCCACCTTTCAGCATCACCTTTTACTTTTTTAGTTAACTATAAAGTTTTGACTCCAAAATGAAATCACAATAATGTTTTCAAGCTAAGCTCATTAGCTTTTATAGTCATATTGATCTAAACTCAGTTCAGCACCCATACTTTTTGGTGACTTTGATTCTTTAATAACCACAGTCACCATAATATTATTGGGCAGGATTGGTATTAAACCACCATACATCACATGATCAGCATTCTTTATGCTTACAGAAGTTGTTTTCACAAAGGCTACTGTACGGATAATTTGCCTGTGTAAAAAGTGCTTGCGTAAGCATAAAGGATGATGAGCATAATGATGTTTTATGATATATATATATATATATTCTAACCAAATTAAAATTTAAAAAAAATGAAAATTTATTCTTTATTATGTTAACTATACAAAAACTTATTGAATTAAAATAAAACGTATTTTGCAATTTCTCGATCTGTCATCCACATTGTATTTTAAATATAACTAAAACGATTGGGAGAGCTTACAAATATCATATATATTACTGGATTGTTTAAGCTAATTATAACTTTATTCTAACTAATGAGAATTTTATTCAAATGATTGCAGATCCACGTTATGGATTGATTATACTATATTCAAATCTATATGGCATCTACACACTTGCAGATAAATTGAATGCCAATTACAACATTTTAAGGATGGATTGATGGATGCTTCATCATTCCCAGATGACACTATTTCTAAGGCCTACTGAAATGATGATGATGATACAGAACATCTATAAGCTTAATTGCCAGGGCGCCAAATTGCAACTCTAATACAATATAAAGGTTAAATCTCAATTCAATACTCTTAGTAATAATATTTCATGAATGGGTTAATACACAATCGATCTAGAGAACACTGGGAACGCATTAAAATTGACAATATTAATATCTTTAAGAATTCCAAGTTATTCTCAGCGCATTCCCCCATTCACTATGATTAAAGCTACAATTAAATTTTATTCTAATTATAAAGTTCTATGTTCATCTCCATCTTCCTGATCCACTCCTCCATCAACTTCACAACCATATGTCGATTACACTATTATTTATTTGACTATTAAAATTTACATTTTATTTTCTTTTACTAGCTCATTTCCTCTCATTATAATCTCTTCTCAGGGTTTTTTCGAATAATTAGGTGTGGAAATCGAATAAGCTGCGATAGGTTATTGGTGATAAACACTCCTCTCTTGATCGCCTCCAAGGTGATCTCGGTTGTCTTTAATGCAGTTTAATATCAATTTACATTAAAGTTGGAATGTTTTAAGCTTATTAAAATCTTTATAAACATATCATAAAACATAGTCGCAATTATAACAAAATTATATAAAAATAAAATGCGTCTAGAGAAGGGTTTGAATACAACGGATGGGGAAAGGATGTTATGCCCACCCTCTGCACTCGGTATCACTCAATACTACCTCTATTCACGGTTTATACTTCAACAATATTAAATTATTTGGTAATTTTAAGCATTTGAAATTAACCTTTTAAATAGTTTTACTGAATATTAGTTACGTACATGATAATTTAAATATTAATAATAATATATCGATGTATGATTGGATTGGAAATATCTAGATAATAAGAACCCACAAAAACATGGAGACACACGCAAATTTTATTTAAAACAAATAAATTTTATTTAACAAACTATAATTCAATACAAAAACATATACATTATATTTACGCTTTCATTTTATCTTAAACATAGTGTATACCAATTCCTGTTGTGTTCAATGCTTTCCCTTTTATTACTGTTTTATTTTAGAAAATACATAATCGATTTCTCTCCTAATTAAATTTAATAATTTTAGTTAACAAATCTAAAGTTAATATTCCCTCGCAAATTTCTTGATCTTATCCTATCATCCTGATTAAATATTCTTTTGCCCTAATATTTACAACAGAGATATCGTAATACTAGTGGGACTAAGTCATTGCAAATAAATTGGGATTAAGATCAATCATCATCATAGTGCACTCCCTATGCTCATGTTCTTATGACACAATAATATTTTAACAATACTATCTTTCCAGCAAAGTTCTTCGCTGGCCATGTAAATATTTATTAATTAAATTTATATACGCATTCGCTTATGCCCAATGATTCATAAGTTTTATTTAACCCTTAATTTCCCATTTATTAACATTATTATTTTTGGCTTAAATGCTAAATCAAATCTACAAAAACAATATTCAAATATACCAATTACACATACATTATCTGCATTCATTCTGACGTTAAACTGAGTTTGCGACCTGGTATCCAATACTTATAATAATGCTTATCCTGGCTATCCTTTCATACACACGTAAGGAATATCAAATATTAATATGAGGCAGGCAGTGACCCGAATAAGAGAGAACCTTTTCACTAAGGTTGAGATATGCTAGGATTTTTATCGCTAGTCATATAAATACATAGGTATACCAATCACCTCTGGCCATCAAAATAAGAAACCTTCTTACAGTGTAGAGAATACTCAAGTGAGAAAACTCTTCCACTAGGTTCAAATACTTTATGAATATAGCATAAACCTTAGTGAGTTAGACTTCACTGGGTTTGTGGAGATCTTTGTCTATCCACACACATACAGGTCGAAACATCAAATTATACAAGTAAAACTTTCATAACCTTAATATTCTTGCAAATTAGTGTACTGGAACAGGAGCCCATAAATTTTTCAAGCATAAATCAGCTTGTTTCTGGCCTTAAATCTATGATAACAATAATAATAAGCAATAAGAAATGTGCACAAAATTCTCAAAACTATTTCCATGCACTTTTATAAGGAACTGATGATGATGCAACTTAATAGACAAGCAATTCATCTATAAGTCTGAGCATTCGACAATAACTTCTGATGCTAATAATAATATCTCTAAGTGGTTTTTTTTTTTTTTTTTTTAAATTGTTTAAAAAATGTTTTTAAATAAGACATATCAGAATAACATGATATAAATTTCACCTACCCCCAAAATGACAATAAAAGCAAAAGCATTTAAATAAACATAAATAAACATATATAAAATCATCGGCTGCAGAAAGGAGTTTGCTATTAACTGAAAGGAGACCCTTTGATTCCTCTTGGAGGCCTTAAAGGAACCGAGCAGGGCAAATTCCTAATGTCCACTCCATACGTTCTTGTCGTTGCAGCTGTTATTACTATATGTTTATTCATATAGTATACGAACATGGATGGGCTGCTCACCAACACGCATTAGCCAGCGTGGTGAGTTTATTGGCTTTTTACCTCTGAGTTTAAGATCAAGAAACACCATGGTCTTTCTTCTCAGTGCCTGATAAGGCAGAATGAATGTTTGTGTAAATGATAAAGATTTTTCCCAATTATACAATTATGACAGACAAAAATAAAGCATGGCCCTTAATCCCAGGAGGCTGTAAAGTCACCAACCAAGGCAGCGGTTGGTGGCCGAAGGCGGAGGGTGCTAAGAATATCCTGGAGGCGGACCCAGGCTGCCATTTGATGACGACTTTTTATTTAGGTACTTACAACTGCAGATCACTTTCAAGTGAAGGAAGATTGCAAGAATTAGAAGAAGAACTCTCTTATATTAAATGGGATATTATTGGACTTTGTGAAGTTAGAAGAAAAGGTGAAGAGACAATTGATTTAAAAAGTGGACATATACTCTATTATAAAGGCACAAATATTGGAAATACAAGTGGAGTAGGATTCATTATAAATAAAAAGTGGAAGAACAATATTGTGGAGATTGATGGTGTATCAGACAGAGTGGCAAGATTAGTTATACAACTTAATAGCAGATATCAAATGCAGATAATTCAGGTTTATGCCCCAACAAGTTCTCACAGTGATGAAGTAGTAGAAGATTTTATATGGATGTACAAAAGGCTTTTGATCAGAGTAAACAACATTTTAAAATTGTTATGGGAGATTTTAATGCTAGAATTGGTAAACAAATGAAAGATGAAAGTGTTGTAGGTAATTTTGGTTATGGTAATAGAAATGAGAGAGGACATAGACTTGTGGAGTTTGCAGAGAAGGAAAAACTTTATATTATGAATTCTTTTTTTGAGAAAAATGTTAGAAGGAAATGGACATGGAAGCATCCAAATGAAGGTACAGCAGAATTGGATTATATTTTGACTAACAGGAAATACATATTTCAAGATTGTAATGTTCTTAATAAATTTAACACAGGAAGTGATCATCGATTAGTAAGGGGTAAGATACATGTTAATGTAAAACTAGAGAGACAAAAATTATTAAGAAAAACTATATTTACAGTTGATATTCCTAATCTTCAGAAACATTCTAATGAATTTAAATTAGAACTTACAAATCGGTTTCAAGTATTAGTAGATTTTGAACATGATTCAGATTTGAATGAAATTAATATGAAAATAACTGATACACTTTTAAAAACTGCAACAAAGATAGCTGGTAGAAAAAAGCAGCAATTGACTAATAAAATTTCTACTGAGACTAGAGAACTTATGAAGAAAAGAAGGAATATGAAGATATGCAAGAATGATGCATTAAAAAGAATTGAATATCTCGAATTTTGTAAAATGGTGCGGAAAAGAGTTGAAAATGATATAAGAAAGTATAACTGTGAACTAGCAAGAAAAGCTGTAGAAGAAAATAAAAGTCTTAAGAATGTAAAACAACATTTTGGTATTGGTAGGAAATTTATATCTGCAATAAGGAAAAAAGATGGAATTATTACTAAAAAGAGGGATGACATTATGAAATTGGTAGAAGATTTTTATCAAGAATTATATAGTAATAAAGAACAAGTACCTCCTATATCTATTACATCTTCCGAATTGCCCAGAATTTTAAATGAAGAAGTGAGAAATGCAATTAAATGTATGAAAAAAGGAAAGGCTCAATGATGGAATTGTAATCCGATATATTAAAAGAAGCAGGTGAAGAAACAGAAAAAATATTAGCAAAGTTATATACCAAATGTCTAAATGATAAAGATGTACCGGATGATTGGAAGAATGCAGTAATAATATTAATATTTAAAAAAGGTGATAAAGAAGATATTAGAAATTACAGACCTATCAGCCTTTTATCAGTTTTATATAAAATTTTTACCAAGATAATTACAACTCGTCTACAGAGAACCTTGGATTTTCACCAACCAAGAGAACAAGCTGGATTTAAAAGTGGTTTTAGTACAGTAGATCATATTCAAGTATTGAGAGAAGTTATAGAAAGGACAAATGAATATGAGTTGTCATTATGTTTTGGATTTGTAGATTATGAAAAGGCATTTGATTCTATAAACATTTCTTCAGTGATTAAAGCATTGGATCATCAAGGTATAGATCCAGGATATTGTCATATTTTAAAGAATATTTATAAAAATGCAACAGCAACAATTAGATTACATAATGATACTGGGAAAATCAACATTGAGAAAGGTGTAAGACAAGGTGACTCCATATCTCCAAAACTTTTTACAGCAGTGCTGCAAGAAGTATTTTGTGGATTAAAATGGGAAACTAAAGGAGTGAAAGTAAATGGAGATTATTTAAGTCATTTAGATTTCGCAGATGATGTAGTTGTTTTTGCAAATAATGCTTCAGATCTGCAAGAAATGTTGCAGGAGTTATGAGATGAAAGTAGGAAAGTAGGACTAAAGATAAATGTTAAAAAGACTAAAGTAATGTTTAATCGATTTGCTCAAAATATGAAAATAAAGATTGATTATGATGAATTAGAAGAAGTTAAGAGTTACAAATACCTTGGTCAGATTATTAATACAGATGGAAACATAATAGATGAAATTAATCATAGAATTAAACTTTTGGTTGGAGTGCTTTGGGTAGAAATAACTTGATATTAAAAGGAAATATGCCTATGTGTTTGAAAAGAAAGGTTTTTAACAAATGTGTTTTACCAGTTCTTACTTATGGATCTGAGACTTGGACACTTAATAGAAGATCAATACAGAGACTTCAGACCACTCAAAGAAGTATGGAGAGATGTATGTTGGGAGTAACAAGAAGAGATCGAAAACGCAATGTATGGGTAAGAGAACAAACAGGTGTTACTGACCTCATTGAAAAAATTAAAAGATTGAAGTGGAGTTGGGCTGGACATATTGCTAGAAGAGATGATAATAGATGGACAATTGAAATTTTAAACTGGATTCCAAGAGATTGTAAAAGACCCAGAAGGAGACCACATGTAAGATGGATGGATGAAATAAGAAAATGTGTAGGGGTGATGTGGAGAAGAGAAGCTAAAGATCGGAGAAGATGGATTAAACTTGGAGAGACCTTCATCCTGCAGTGGATTGATAATGGTTGATAATGATGATGATGATGATATAAAATCATCTGAAATCAATCTTTACAGCCAATAATAATACAATGGTACTTATATAAAGTTCTTTAGGGTCCACATGTCCTCCAATTTAATTTTAAAGTAGATGATATACATGATCCAACATAAAGAATAGAAATTCTTTTTTTTATATTAAATGTCCTACACACATTTTTTAAATATATTAAATGTCCTACACACATATATAGTGAATAATAAAAAAAAAATTATACTCACATAAAGTCTTTTAGCAGATTTCCTCCCAAGTTCCTGATTCCCACTTTTTTTTACCTTTTTTTCCTTTTTTTCATTGCTCCTTGACCGGTTTATAATAGCATATAAGTCTTTGTAGCAAAAAGTTCTTTTGATAGGGTTTGATTCCTCTGGCATTATATATATGATTTGTATATTGTTGAAAGAGTTCTTCAATTTTAAGTTTATGCAGATTGAATTTAAATAGCATTCGTTTAACTTTTTCACAGTATAAGTCTGTTGTTTTTGATTGTCCTTTTCCATTTTGAATTCATTTTATATTTTTAAATTGACTTACATACACTGTACATCAAATTTCTGAGTTTTTAATTTTACTATTTGCTGATGTAAGTATGATTATTGGGCTAACTTCTGGAGATCAAAGATGTGTGTGCCCACTTAAAAATTTATTCACTATACATTGTCTTCTTTTAAGACAATGTTAGATTTAGCCAAGTTATTCTGAAGAGACAAAAAAGTACTATAAAAACGATTTTAAATTTTATAAGACAGTTTTCTTTAAGTCAATGAAAGAAAACTGCAACAGATAAGAAAGTCTAACAATAAAAAAGCCCTTTTTCTTTTTTTTTTTCAAAGACAGAGGTTTTTTATAGAGAACAGCCACCTGGTTATCTGTTTACTTTCTCTTTCTTAATTAATTGACATGTTCCCCATTCTCAATTAATTTTACCCCTTCTCAATTAATTTTAACCTTTTTGCTCTTTCAGAAAAACAGTGCCAAATTCCAATCAGTATTTCAAACAGACACAATTAACATCACAATTTGACAGCTATAATTGCCAATTAATTTTTGGTATTCACCAGACCTTCAGACAGACCATCATCATTAATGGTCCAAATTAATGGTCCACTTAAATTCCTTGATGAAAATTGGCATTTTTTAAATACGTCTGATGATTGACTAAGTAAGATAACACTTGAAACTTATACTAAAAACAAATAACAGAACAGTAATCTTACTTTTCCCTTTAATAGTGAAACAAAATATATATTGCAGCTGTTTCAAACTCGACTTTGAATTAAATTTGATTGTTAATATTAACTTATTAAAATGATTTAATTTCTTATTTAAAAATTGCTTTACAACATGATAAGAAATGATTACTGATTGTAAATTTTACAATCAAAATCTATAATTAGATTATATATACACACATCACAGGTATATAATTTTTTTTTAATTAACCTTTAATGCTTAATCCTTAATTATAATCCTTTATTATTATAACTAGAATATTATTATTATTTTTATTTAACTTTTATGAACTGTTTCTTTATAACTCATTATAAAACCCATGTCCACTCATCTAACACAGTTTTAACAGTCACACATCTTCTCTTTCTCAGTCAACCTGTCAACAAATATATACAATTTTGTTTTTAAAAAAAATATGTTTTTAATATTAATTTGACCCATAAATGAAATAAT
>JAQFVV010000236.1:1607652-1701636 GCA_028023455.1 Epiperipatus broadwayi | reverse complement strand
TAGCTACAGTTTTTGTTATCTTGTACAATCCTTTCAAAATTGCTGCTATTATTTTGTACCTAATAAATATTTGATTTTTAAAACTTTTATACTTTAATACTGCTGTTTGCTACTCTCCCTTCAAGAACAACTCGTTCACTTCCATACCAACTCTATGCCTAACTCACTAATATATCTATAAGTTTACTCCATCTCGATGTCTGTCATTCAACATATAATGAATTTTAAAAAAAATTTTTCGTCTCCCTACTTTTTATTTTATAAAAACATGTGAAATTCTTTTTATTTAAAAATCCTTTCCTTTTTTCTAGCTTTAATAAAATATACGAAAAATTTAAAAAAAAAAAATCCTTTTTTTTCCGTCTATATATCTAAAGTATAACACATATTTTAATATTAAAAATGATTCAATAAAAAACCTCAACTCACCTGCCCTTCTTCCAGCTGTTTTTTTTATTTTATTATTATATATATACTTTTTTAAATGGTTCATGTTTATGACCTAATCTCGTTTACCCGCCTGGGTAAACCAATTTCCAAACCTTTTAGCTTTTGGTTAATTTGATCGTTACTTTTTATATATATATCTCTTACTCATTTTAAACCACCCCAATTCATAAAATACTTTGATAAAACAATGAGACCCCTTTTCTCTCTAATCTAAATTTCTTTTCTCTGGGTTCCCTAATGACAAATTTATAAGTGGATGACATAACTTGATCAATCATCCTCGGGTGCCAGCTACTAGTGAACAGTGAAAGACACAAAATAAATTTAATAAAATTTTCTTTGCTATATAGACACAAAAAGTCCATAACCTCAAGGTATGTAGGTGTTTACATCGAACCTCACTTGGTCGTCCAAACACGGAAAAAAAATCTTACATATATACATTATTCACAAAAAAATTTGACTCAAAAATCATTAATTTTGACCAAAAGAATTATATATATACTCCATAATCTCTTCAGGGGTGGAATGAGTTGCAGCCCCATGATTTGGGCATCCAAATGTGAAAAAAAAACCTATGTGCCAGTCAAAACATGCTTATCCATCTAACACGAGCTGGAACTCACAAAATGTACTTCAAACCCAGTCAAGCCCGAGATTTAGGTCAGGAACCAGCCTGGATTCGAACCCACTCTCCAAGCACCAGATCCAACACCCAATGGATAACATAACAATGGTAGCACACGAGATTTAATTCTTCATCCGGCCCACCAGCAAATCGGAGAAAACAATAAGACTCATGGAATTAAACATATATATATACAACGTAAATACTATACATTCCACAGATAAAATCTAACATATTTAAACAATAGGGGCTTTACTAATGAATACTTATGGGCAATTAGTGAATTGGATTGATTCAATAATCAGACAGAAACTGATATATGATGAATTAAAATATATTTATTGACAATTGTTGTTGGCAAATGCACTATAGGCAGTTCATTTATAAAGTAACATTCTCTAGACTATTTGAACAATAATTGATGTTGTAAATAGGTTTGTGGCTATGATTTAATGGAGCCAAATATCCTGCTATACAACTAATCACTACATTAACTTATTTGTTATGTCCTTTTAATCAGTTCGAGTGGCTCTTTCACGTAAAATTAAACCAAGTCCTGGAGTGAAACTTAATACATCTGACTATAATCAATTTATATACCCAACTATGGGCTTATAAAGCATCCCAGATAGCTTAAGATCGAACGGGGTTTTCAAGAATGCTTGGTTCAATGCCGAAGATTGCATATTAGGGAGGAAAGGGAGTTGTCTCTAACGGTTTTACCAATATGCTAGGCACAAGTAAAGCTATAATAATAACATGGCTCATGGGATGGGAAGAATAGTTTTAGGGTTTTTGTGACAAACAACGGTTTACCTAATAACCGGTCGTTATGCTGCTAATGGGGAACCTTTATTTGGTTCAGAGGCGGGGACTTACGTGCTAATCTGGCCTGTAGCTCAGACTTGCTCGCACTACCCATAAGAAGATGGGCTGGACTTACTGTGGCTCCATCTATATATATATATATCAAAAAGAACAGAACTAACGAGAAAATATTAATAAATCCCACATCCGCCAAGATGGAAGGATTATTATAAATTAAAGATCATATATATTAAATAAACACTAGATCATTAGCTTGATCCAAAAGAGCCAACTCTTCTGTAGCATGAGAAATACGATATGCTACTGGCAGGAATATATTTAGATCTAACTTTTACTTTATCCCGTTCAATCTCTTTAGTTATCTATTAACTACTAAACTTTTAAAAGGGGGAAAAGATATTTAATAGGGGACTTACGAATACTTAACTTAAAAAATATACTTATGATTGCACTTAGGCTAGTTTAATCTTTAGTAATATAATAATTAAAGGTTGAAAAGCCACATTTTATATTTATACTCTTAATTAATTTACTAAATGACAAAAATATGAATTTGGGTTTCAAACAGCGCACGAAATGACGCTATATAAATAATAATACGGAGATTTTAAATGATATCTTTTTAAAAACATATTGGTAATTAAAGTGCACGCTGTTTCGAAACATAGGCACAATTAACAACAATTAAAATAAGCAAAAGAAAAGCAAAATATAACTGCAATGATTAAATTATATAGCAAAATATTAATTAACAAAGAAATTTAGTAAAAATATTTCATTTATAGATTTCAAATACGATTTAGACAGAGTATACAATATTGAATTAAGAAAGAAATCTGCAAAAGTATTTCATTTTAGAGAATTTACAATATTATTTGGAAAATAATTTAGAAAGAAATTACAATAATATGGTTAGCTAACCTGATTTTGAAGAAATAATGATTGTTGTTGAAATTCACACAGAGCTCTGCGATTTTAAATAATATTATAATAGTTCTATAGTTGGACTGGATAGATTCAAGCTGGAATGAAGGTGAGTTCTTTGGTGGCTTATAGCATGTTCTTATTCAGTTGCGAGACGATTTAAAATGGTGTTGGAATGAAAGCAAGTTCTTTTAGCGGCTTATGACATCTTTTATTTGGTGTGGTTGTTGCTTCGGCATTTGATGGATTGAACTCGGCGTTCCATCACGGGAATTGCAGCAATTCTTGCCTGACTTTAGCCAGACATGGTAAAATTAAACAATTTTGACTTTTGATCTTAACAGCTATTCAACAGCAAGATGGAGTCTATCTTCCCGCTTAAAATAAGGCCTATTTATATATTCCGACTAAGCTTTAACACCTTTTTTGGAATTTCGTTTGCCTCGGGACCAATTGACTTTTAATTAAATAAAATAATATAATCCAATTTCTGCAACAGATAACGTCTCCAAGGTGTTACATTTAATTACTTAAAATTATTAAAATATATAAATTATATAATTTGATTCAGTTTCATTAATTAAATTCTTTTTTAGGTGTTAAAGAATGTTAAAGCTTAGCAGAAGGAAGGATATTCTGATTTAATGATAAAGTCTTTTGTTGTGAACAAAAATCAATCAGTAAACTAGATTTTACTTTTTACCCAGGGTGCAGTCACTAATTGATATCTTGTTTACACCAAATTCTCATTTTTAATTACAAACGGATGATTTTTATTTTATTGAAATAAATAACTTTTAACATATTTGTTCTTACAATATTATTTGTTTATTTAAAAAAAAGCAAATTTAAAGAAAATACTTTAGTTTCAATTATATATGTAAAACATTAAATCAGAAAGCCGTTAAATATATTTTAAAGAAAACATTTTACATTATAGTATATCTTTTTTTATTTTAACTTAAATATATATATAAATCATTTTGCAGCTATTCCAAGGTTTAAATTATCCATCCACATCCGATCTACGAATATTATAGCGAATATAATCAAAAATTGACTGAAAATTTATAAAACATTTTATAATAATTTATGAGCATTTCTCCGCTATAATTTTATCAAACCTGTCTAATTATAGCGTGTTTTCGTATGTAAATGGATGATGCCATTCAAGCGGCCATTGTAGCAAAGTTTTCCCGCTCGACTTATATATAACATTTTTACATTTAACATTTTTATATTTAAGATAGGTTCGAAATTAGTTCAGATGAGTAGGTCATTAGGTTGATGGTGAAACGGAAAGGGATTGGAGGTTTCCGTTTCAATATCAGCAACCAATGCAATGTGAACATGTTAGCATAAAATCACACTGACTGGAATGTGCATCTGAACAGCATGATATTATTGGAAAAAACATGAGCTTCAACCAGTATAGGAATATACTTCTATCTGGTGAAGGAATCATACATGTAATATAAAGAGAAAATGCTATGTATGGATGGGAGAGTGGTCTTATCTTGCCGACTTATCTTCTCAATCCATAGAGCTGGAATGGTCAATGGCACAGGAAATACATCTGCGTCCATTTCAACTATATGACTACCTCTTTGGGGTCATGCATGCAGTTGGACTCGTTGCCCTAGGTGCTAACACACTTCACATTACATTGATATAAACGTCCATATATCTCTCCACCAGCATTGACACAACTACGAAACAAATAGTCCGAAATCAAAACCCCTTTCAAACTAAAATATATTTAAACAAGTCTACCAGCCATCTACACTCAACTAACATTTAAATCATTTTATTAATTTTATTCTTAAAAAAAAATATCTTTAGTTTACAGTTTTAAATCATTTTGAAATGACACTATTATATTTAACTTTTTTTTTTCACAAATACTATTTAACCTACTTTTCTTTTTTTAATTCAATCATGCACAAATAATGATAAGTATTTTCATCTTTATATTTGTTTGCAATAGCAAACCCCTGCCCCATTACAAACAGATATTAAACATGAATAAAAATATATATATATTTTAAAAGAGTACGTTAACTTTTGATCAGGGTTTAAAATGCCAAAGTTTATAAAAGATAAAGTTCAGGTTTGTTCAGGAAATAAAGTTTATAGTTCATTTTTAGAAACTAATAAAGTTTGAAGATCTTAAATTTAAGAGTTTATATTTCATATTTCAATTATTTATAAATTATACTTTCCTTTGTCTGAGCTTGTTTCTTCATGATGAAGATCTATGAAGACTTATGAAGATTTCTGAAGACGGGATCTGTGGTTCGATCTTGGGATCCGTGGAGATGAAAGCTGCCTTCGTCCAGCCACACTGAAGGAAGCACAATTAAACCTATTACATTTTTGGTAGCAGTGACAATATTTATTCTAACTTTTCAGCAACAATGAAACAAATTCAAAATTCTAATTCTCTCTCTAATTAATTATTTATATTGGATTTCTTTTTATAGTCCTCAGGCAACTTATCTCTGGAATGTAGGATTCATCAAACATATTTCCATATCTCTATGTTATTGGTTTATTCAGTTGGTCGCCAAGTAGATTTTGGGTTTTCCATTGAGGTCTGTGTCTCTATCTCTGGGCGGGAATTCATCTATTTCGTAATCATTTTTTTAATTGTCATTTTGCCCCAAGGATCTGTTTGTAATTTTTATATTTAAAAATTAAAAAAATCTTCGCTATCATTAAAAAGGTTTTTATTTTATACTTTATTTAAAGATTAGAATCTTTGTGTCGATTCTATAATTTTTTTAAAGCTTATTTTAATATTTAAATCAAACATTAATAAATTAATTATTCGTTATTTGTGCGTTTTGAACGTGTGTGTTTTTAATTCAGTATTAGATATTTACAAAACATTACATATTAGAATTTAAATGTAACGCATATATATACATCCCGTTACAATATATATATTGTAGTGTAATGGAGTAAGGTGAGAGAGTTGATAAATAATGATAGTCAATGTAGTAAAGGTTAGTCAGTCAGTGATTTTTTTATGTATGCAGCAATGGAATGGGTTGTAAGAATTAAAAAGTAATGTGAATCAACATATTTAAATGACCTTAAGCAATTTATCAATTATATGGTTGGATTCTGGATCATTATATATTGCAATGGGTGTGAGATTAAAAGACAGAGATTTGTAATAATGTTAATATAATAAAATCAATATATATATTATAAATAGCTATAGGTTGACAATCTTATTTATATAACCTACCAAGTAGAAAAACAGAAACTTCTGATGATCAAGAGATAAGTAACTAAATTAATGACCAGTTAATAGTGCATCAAACTTTATATATTATTTATTAATACAAAGGATACAAAGTCTTTTTGTTCAGTAGAGGTTTTGAATATAGCTTGTTTTAGAATAATAAGCCTGATATATATAAAAATAAAAATAATAGACATTTTTAATTACTTAATATAAAATATTAATCCACTAAAGCATCACATGATCACTTTTTACGCTTTTACAAACGTTAAACAATATCATGTGATATGATGTACTGTAGCTTCTTTTTAAATGAAGTCAAGAATCTCTCAGCAACTATACCAAGAAAAACATGTTAGCTACTTAATTTTACATACCCCAGTCTAATTTTTCCCATATTCTGCTCCATCCCATTTCCACAACATAATCTTTGTCAACTCTACAGCCTTTATATCTAAATCCCCCTTATGTTTTTCCAAACCCAGCATAAAAACCAATAATCTACTTTCTGTATAATCACTTTTTCATATTTATTTTTCCATAACTTCATTATATGTGCCCTTTCTGTTTTCAAGCATTTACATTCAATTAACAAATGCCTAATATTTTCTACTCCTTCCTTACATAATTTACAGACTAAATCACCCATATCTTTCCATTTACATGTATATTCTCTTGTTGCTAAAGATCCTGTTCAAGCCTTAAACAATAAACTACTTTCCTTACTATTATCATAAATTAATTCACACCTAATATTCTGTTTATGTCTATATATATTTAAATTCTTTTTACTCTCCATACCAATTTTCCATCTCTCTAACTCCCTATTCTTTAATAACAAATCTAGTCTTTTATCCCATTCCTTACCACTATAACACTTAACAATCCTCCTAACAAAATCATCCCATCTTTTGTACAAATGTACAGATATAAATTCTTTATCCAAATCTTTTGCATATCATATTACCTTTTTCACCCATCTTGTTACCTAGTATAAGCTTTATAATCTATTGATTACTAGAGCCTTCCCTATATAGCACTATTGTGTCAAATAAATTTTGCTATTATTTTAATATTAATTCTTATTAAGTGCTATGTCCCTCTTATCTTTATAAAATCGAATCTTGCGTTATGATTTGTAGAAGTCTCTCTTGCTAAAAAAAATTAAGCACTCAAGGCGCATGTACTGAGGTTTTAGCCTTATATAAGTACTACTATTTTAATATAAATTATTCTGAATCTGACTGCTGAAACTAAAATCTTGTAATATTGAATAAAATTAATTATTGAAATCTTAAATTGTTCTCTGTTATATATATATATTTACGTTTTCTCTTTCATATAAATATGCATTAATACAATTTTAGAATATCTTTAATTAGACAATAAATTGTTGCCTTGAACAATAAGGTAAAAAGCAACAATTTATTTGATAGATTTTAGTGCAATGGTTGAGAGCTATGAAAGCACTTTTTGGGAATTTTTTTTGGAAACTATAAAAAATATCTTAGTTTGTTCAATTATAATATCACATAACTCACCCTATTCTCATTTGATATTATCCATCACTTTTATTCTGTAATTGCTTTCATTTTTACTTTCTAACACAGTTTATTTTAGCACACTAATATTTAAGCCTGCCTAATAAAGCTTTCATTTGTTCTTCTCATTTGACAACCCTCTCATTATGACACATTCGTTATCTGTAAATATTCAGTAATAATTTTATTTTATTTAAATTTTAAGTAAATAATTAAACAAAAAAAAAAGACAATTCAGAATACTTTAATTATTTATATGTATATTTTATTTGCACACATTTATTACTATAATTATTTAAGTTAGATTTAATTTATTGCAAAATAGTGAGAGAAGAAAAAAGGAAGTCAAGGTAAAATATTAAATAAGAGAAAATTTAAAAATCCTTTTACTTTAATTACAAATTCCAATAAGTCTATAAAAATACTGAATACAGTTAAAAGTTTTGATTCTTTTTATTATTATTTTACTTTATCCTTTTAAAATAATGTGTTTTTTTCTTTTTTTGAATTAAAAAAATAAAAGAAAATTATTAATAAAAGAATAAAGTTAAATGCATTTTGCATTTAAAAGAAGAAAGAGAAAGTATTAAAATAATCATTATTTTACTTTGTTTGAAATGTAAAATTTTAACTTTTAACAAAAAATATATATATAAAAGTTTACTCATAAGTAAACATTGAAATGTACATATTTTTTTCATTTAATAATCCAGATAAAGTTTCAGCTGTGATGTAACCAGGCAACAACCAATTAAAATTACAAATGACCACTTGAATGAAGATATCTAGTAATATTGTTTGCCTGACCAATGGTAAGACATAAGTGGCTGCTTTATGCTTACAATGCAGGTGAAATTTTATCTAGATTATATTAAATTTTGCATCTATTTTAAAATATATAAAGTGATTCCCCTTTTATTGTTAAAAGGAGGTTGTCTTGACAACAGTTTCAAATTGTTGATTGTCATTAATATTGAAATTCTCTTAGTGTTGACTGATTTTTAATGATATATATAATACTAAATGATAAACTAGTCACTATAATAAAATAAATATATCAATTCACTATTAATTCATTATCAAAATTATATTACAAATTCACCATACTTAGTTTTCCTACAAACTCTGTCTTGACACCATTAGTACTGAATTTGTATTTTAATTTAAACTAGTAATTTGGGATATCTATCTTCATACTTAACAAGATTTACTGAATTCGTGACATCATTTCATTGACCAAAATGGTCTTAATATCATTTAAATATTTATTAATGTTTCCTGCCCTCCATATTTATGGACATCAGCCTATTCTGACTCCAAGTACCAATCCTACATATGTGTAGGAATTATACTAGAAGGGATGAGAAAAGTAATCAGGGATAATTCAGATATGCCCAGCTGCTGGCTAGCTCACTCAGAGCAGGTGGTATTTAGGCCATGGAATATATATATATATATATGGGTAAGGCAGTAAGAATCTAATTAATTAACTAATGAAATAACTATCATGTGCATATATGTCTTTTAACTAAGTACATAATACATGAAATAATAATAAAAAAATGAATATTTAAATGTGCTCAAATATTCAATAAAATATACATAAAATTATGAAAAAAGAATATTTCAATGTGCTGAGATATTTAATAAAGCACTAACATACACATATATTTGTATGGACAAGCAAACAAAAAATGTCCAATCATTTCAAGTATCACATAATTCTTCTAAAGGTGGGAGAGCCAATTGAAATATAATTATATTAAAGTCTCTAAATATCACTGAAAAGGTGCATTGAGATATTTTATGAAAAATGAAATGTAATTATTACCTTGATCAAATATTAAATACTTTATACTAAAGATAAAAGAGTTATTTTGGATATAACTATATCAAAGTCTCTAAATATCACTGGAAATGTGCATTTTTGTAATTTATGAAAATGAAATGTAATTATTACCTCAAGTTCTCCAGGGAAGGAAGCTGATGCAGCTTCATAATGAAAATAAGTTCATTTAACACACTATGGTCATGGAAGTTATCCAGCAGGAATATTTTGTCCTACTTGGTTGCTCAAATCTACACTGGTTCAATCATTATTTCAGATATAGGTAGAAAAAGACACTGATGGCTGGTTACAGATTCCTTTAAAGTTCAGGAATTGGGTTGATAATGTAGCAGCTTTGGCTTCTTTGTGAAACTGGGGAGTAGAAAGACCAACATATTTAAAGGTTTACCCCAGCCTGTTCATCTCTAGCCAATGAATATATAATTTCTTTTGTTCAAACAGCAGTTTTCAGAAATCTCTGATGTACGAAATCTATATTACCAACACATAACAGTATATCAAATTAAACTTCAAATTTAAAATGTTTCCTGATATTTTTTTATTTATATATTTTTTTATTTTATTTTCCAGAAAGTTCTAATGTCAAAAATGTTAGCTATTTTTTTTGTATTCTATCATGTGGTGTCCAAAGTCCAGCTTCTTTTGTTCTATTTACTTTTCTTCATTAAAACTTTTTAGCATCTTTTCTCTTTTGTTTTAAAAAAAAATAATTTGTCAAACATCTTTGGGAAATAACTATAACAATACCTCCAATAAAAGGCATTCTTCAGATAACAATCTGTTTAGTTTCTCTCTTTTTTTTTCTTTTTTTATTTTCATTAACATATTTGTTTCCATTTTCTTATCTTTATTAAAAATAAAATATGGCGAATTGAGTCATGAAAATAACACATATATAATATGCTTTCTAGATTATGCCTTCCATTCACTTGACTATATAACAATATATACACACCCATGTTTCATTATAACAAATGAGCACACACACACACACCTTATGTCTGTTTTAATCCTTTATTTACCATTCTAAAAAAAATCCAAAAATCGAATATGTACAACTTATAAATAATAATAATAATAATAATAATAATAATAATAATAATAATAATAATAATAATAATATATGCATGAATACAAAATCCCTTTCTTTGGAACAGGGTTTAATCCCATCCCTGTTACAATATATATATATAAAGATAAAATATTCTCATACTACATAATTCAATGTGTACATATATATATATATATAGAGAGAGAGAGAGAGAAAAAAAATACAAACAAAATTGCATGATTTTCAAACTACTTTTATATTTCAACCAGAGGACTGGTTTTGGTTAGAAAGAAAGAATTCAATGAAATGTGATGTTCATAGTTTGACAATGAAGTAATTTTGCTTGTATTTTTTTTTCTGTATATATGTAAAGTTATTCATCATTAAAATGTTATTTCTCAATAAAACATTTTTTTTCTTTAATTAACTAGAGCAATGGTTACTCAGTCAATTTTCAATCAGTTCAAATAATGGTAATTAAATATTCAGCAATTATATTTAAATTCATCTTTAAAATATCTTCTTTCAATTACAAGTCCATTTATTTACTTTCAAAGACAATTTATTGTAAACAAAATACATTATTATGTATGATGAAAGTCATTCTAGTTATAATATATGATATCATTTTATATTTGTTCTAGGTAACTTAAATGCAAACGCATTTTTTGCTTCTTTTCTTATAATCAGTATTATAATATTGTATTTTCATAAACATCTCCTTCCTCTGTAAACTAATTTTAATATCATTAAATAGAATTATAAGATATAAATGTTCAATCTCCTGAAACACACTATATAAAGTAAATTTAAAATTCTTATGTAAACTCAACGTAAGTAAAATCTTTGTCATTTGGCCATACTTCTGACATTTATTAGATTAAATGTGCATTCCATAGTATTATTGATGAGGTTTGAATTAAGTTTTGAGTTGATTTCCTGTTAGAGAATGATAGTTTTCTTATTCACACATTATGTGCTAACAATAATTAATCCTTTATATTTTTAAAACTTAGAGAAAAATAGACTGTTTTTTACGAGGCTCCTCGTCGACATCTGACATCACTCTAACTCAGCCAGTTTTTATACGAAAATATTCATTAAACACGAATTGAATTCGTTTTTAAAAGTTCTGTATGATGGTGCCATCTTCCGATTTATTTTACAAGTAAAAAATAGAAAAAAACGCATTTAAACCTAAACAAAGAAGGAACATTATTTGTGATTGGTTCTTAGCAAGCTCTCAGCCGAAAAAGACATTCTTATTGGCTGGAAAGGACAAAGAAACCGCCTGATCAAAGAAAATAAAGAAAAACGCTGAGATTTTCATTTCGAATCCAATTTTAAGTATTATAAAATTATATTTATGGAAACTAAAAATGATTCTCAGACAGAATAATAAAAAAACAAAATTATTTTCGAAAAATATTGAAGATTTTAGTACAAATATTGAAGATGTAGTAAAAAGAAATATTTACTTTTCTATAACGTAAAAGTCGATCTTTTTGTTTATATTATAGCTTTTATGTTGCCGATATTGAATATTTTAGAATAAATAAATAGCAATTTATTTTTGAAAGAACTTTCGTTCTCTTCACAACTTGAAAAAAATTAATAATATACTTTTTATAAACGTATCTGAGTTGAATTTAATATTATAGGCGAATATGTTTTAACAATAGGCTTTGTCTTCAGTTTGTGAGTTGGCCAATTACAAGCTTTGATTTTTACCTCATACAACCAATGATTTAATTAGCGGTTAAAAGGTTAAATTTAAACTTTATACAATTTAACTTATGTAAATAAGCATTTATTTTATAAAGGGCAATGTTTTTAAATTGTAAACTGTAATAATCAGCCATTAAGCTAATGCACATGCGCTTTGTGGAAGCGCACGTTCATTAGCTTAATGGCTGATTATTACTGTTTACAATTTAACTTAGTAATTATTTGCACTACCCTTATTATTATATATTACATAAGACAACTATTATATATCATTCATCTAGACAATGATGATTCAGTTTTTATACTGGTTTTACCCAGAATTCTACTGGATGAATAAAGTTAGACAACTGACTCATTTGCATATAAATTAATTTTATGGTTTTAAAATCAAACTTTACATTATGAGGCATATCTTAATACAAATATTTAATTCCAATAAAATATTTCTAACTTTACTCATGCAATTTAAAATATTTTAAAGAATGTAAAATACTAATTCTTAATAAAATATTTAAGTATCCAATTTGATTTGCCAGTTTAAATATTATTTCTAAGCTAATTTTAAACACTATCTTTAAACTTGTTTATAGCGTTCAAAATGTAGGAAAATCATTGAAGTTTTCTTTCAAATTCTAGAAAGCATCCATACATACCAACCAGTCACCCAATCACATGATAATTTCCAGACATACTGTAACAAAAATAAATTACTATGTAATATATTTAAACAAATAATTAATTTTAAATGTATTACATAAAATATTTAATGTAATAAATAAAGTAGAATATAATGTATAGGGTATATGAGCTCAGACTTTCACATGACCCACCACCCACCACTCTACCTCATATCACTGATACACTTGAACACATATATGTCAAAAAGATAAATAATCACCAATGTTAATATTTCATGCTAAACCAGCAATCATCAGTTGGTCCAGATTATTATCTCTGCACATATATGCAATAAGTTATCATATATATATATTAAAATAGATAATCTTCATACTTTAATGAATAGGCTTCAATCCATTCCACACTCCAAGTCTTCAACCATCCATCCAATTGAAAATCTGATGGTGGAATAGTTTTCTATTTATTACATAATAATAAATAAAATTGATCCATCTAAACATTACACAATACTATTTATAACTTCTAATAATAATAATAATAATAATAATAATAATAATAATAATAATAATAATAATAATAATAATAATAATAATAATAATAATAATAATAATAATAATAATAATTTTAAATTATTTTTAAAAAATACATTAAGTATATCATTTAATATTTATAGCTGTATTCAAATCATTAATTTACTACAATGTTTATTAAGCAAAATAATATTCTACATCTTTTAAATATAGCAGTTATAAATCTACTCTACTTGTAAACTAATAGATTATATTACTCTTATCTTTACTTTTATAGTTAAATTAATTTTAAAATATTTCCTAATCTATCTGGGAACTTCTTTCACCAAGTTCGAGTCCTTTTTACTTATAAAATCGGAATTATAGCTTTTAAAAAATTCCTTTTCTTAAAATTGTACTTTCTATACCCTACTTAAAATCTGCTGCATCAAATAGATGGGTACAATATATATATATGAAAACTTAAAATATTTTTCTGTCAGTGTCTATTTAAAGAATGAATGTATTATATAAAGCACACAAAGAAAGATTGACTGAGGAATAATATATATATATATATTAAAAATAACATACTTTTTCAACATTTAACTTTGTATGTTTCACTTATAGTGATTTATGAGTAAATGTCTGTTGACAACATTATTTAGCAAGTAGTAACAAAAAATTGAAAAATAAAAAAATAATGAAAAGGATTAAAAGACTCCAGAGGATAGAAAAGCCAGATATATATTTTTTAGGATTTATCTTCCATAAAACATTTTAATTTAGAGTTGAAAAAAAAATAATTCAGAAGTCTTTTTAAATGTTTTTAGTTGTCAAGCGTTGTTAGCCGAGATGTCATCGCAGTCGCTTTGCAAGCAAGTAGTTGTTTGCAGACGGTTGTGGGTTCGCCTCCCGGTCGATGATATGACATATGAAAAAAAAAAAAAATGTTTTTAGTTGTAGAAACGGGGAGGGGGGAGGCAAAAGCTTAAATAAAAAATAGAAGAACTTTGGACCAAGATTATACAAAAAGCTAAATAATGTGTCCTCCTATAATGTCTGTTTACAGTTTAAGAGTTATCACAAATAATAACTGAATTTGTAGGGGGGGGGGGCACTTTTGTTAAATAATTTATTTTTATATTGGAGTAAGGGCAAGTGGGTACACATATTATGTAAAAGTTATTCTGTAATCACTTATATGATGTAAATATAGAATAATAAGTGCAGATAATATTGGCATATAGATTTAATAAGTGAAATATTTTATATTATAACATGCACAGTGTGTGTATCTATCGTATATCTAAAATCATTTACCGTTGCGTATGAAAATCAAATAGTTTATATTTGTTTATTTTTATATTTGTTTATTTTTATATTTGTTTATTAAAGTAAATTTATTAATTATCATTTTCCATTAATCCATTGAACTTATTTATTACTAGAATCGATTAAGTTATATATATATATGTATTTTCTTTTGTTCACAGACACATAGATTAGAATTACTGAGAGCCAAAAGAGATAGCTCAGACGTAATGATATTTGTGATATATATATATTGTAATCTAATAAACAAAGAAAGAAGACACAAATGATGAAACCACCAAAATTATAACCTTAAAAATGACACAGAAAGATCGTACTCACTAAGGCTAACCAATAATATATAATATAATATAAGCCATAATAATACTGTTAGCTAAGATCAGTGGGTTTATAAAATATAATGGACATATGCTACAATAAGAAGAAGTACAGGGTTAAGCAATTACAATAAAATACCATTAAAATATAAAGCAATATTATTAATAACTTAAGAGGAGGAGAACTCCCACCTCGCTCTAGAACAAATACAAGACTCTTGGTATTCCAAGCATATGCCACTGAGGTTACATTTAAAATCCTTCTCTTACAAAACATTCACATCAACTACCATTTTCTGTGTCCATCTCTTAAGTATTTCATTGTTATAATCAGAGAAAACATATTTAATTGTTTTGGTTTTTTTTAATCTTTGCCACAGAAGATTACCATCTTTGAAAATAGCGACTTTTTTACCAAAATAATCTTTAAATAAGATGATTCATGAAATAAATTATGGTATCTCATGGTGATACTATTGATTTTAATCATAAAATAAATTATTTCTATTTCTTAACATCTATTCAATGAAGAATGAAATCCTAGTAAATAAGTTAGACATACAATTACCCCTAAGTTAATGTCTTACCTCAATTGTAATAATAATTATATATTATTAATTAAAATAAAATTCAACATAATCTTTTAATTTAGAATAAGATAATTAATAAACTATTAGAATGATATTCAGATATTAACGATGGGTAAGAGATTTTATAGACATTTTAAATATCATAGACTTAAATTTGAATTAGGTTCTCTCATAATCTAAATTCATTATAGAATAACAAATATGTTTTAAAATTTATGGAAAATATTTTTAAAATAAATAAAAACAGTAACTTATAATAAACAAACCTAATTGGCTGAAATGATTGCAAATAATAGTATGCAAATATAGTTTTTATTAAGCAAAATACATTATTTTTAGATATAAATGTAATACTTAAATATAATTCCATAAAATGACTGATATATTAATTTTAATGTTCATGTATTCTTACAACAAACACTAAAGATAATTTATTATACTCTTACAATTATTTTAATTTCTGAAGAATGAGTCGATGATGTGAAAAATGGCTATAAGAAATTTCTTAATAATAAAAACATACATATTTTACAAAAAAAAAAAAACAAATAATAGCAAGCTGCAAATATAACATATCCTTTAAGTTCACAAAGCCAAGAGCTTTCACAAACATTACTTTTTTTCAAATGCATTTATGGAAAATAATAAATTTGTCCAAGTAAAAATTATCTAGTAGGTCAAAATAAATTACTTTTTACTTTATATTCTTAAATGTTCTCACATATTAAAACATACAACATTAATAGTGTGGTGTTCTTTTTATGCATAGTGTCCCTTTTATAAATATTTAATGTTACTCAAAATTACAAGCTTATCAATCCAGTGATAAAAGAGTGATAAGAGATATGTATATTGTCTAATTTATGCCTAAGATACAATTTAAAATTTTGAGGTTAATTATTTATTTTATTTACATCATAACTCAGCAAAGCTGAAGTACAGGACCTACACATCAATAATATATAATTCACATTTAAATAAAGCAAGAATGCTACAAGAGGTAAGGGTGAAGCTTCTCAGTCCCTTCATAAAACTAAACTGCCAGAATAAAAACATAGTAAAATATTATACATTCTTTATAAAATGCATTACCAACAACAAACTAAGTTCATAAACCACTAAACATCACATGATCACCATCTCATACTAGCACATAATTGTTGGCATCTATTGATTACTCTGGTTAGCACAGGGTGGCACTACTGTATGGAGAGTTTTGCCTTTGTTTAAAACTAGGTTCATATTGAGATAACTGAGAAAAGGCAAGGTAAACATGTGATGGAATAGCTCATAAGTAAGTGCACTTACCTTTGAGGGCTATATTAAAATGATCTATGACTTTGTCACAAGTCAACAAAATGATGAGAATAGATATCAAGGACAACAATATGAAAAAGTTTGGCTTAATAAAGTATCATGTGCTTTGGATACAATAAGATCAATAAAATTCATCCAACATATCTCAATAAATTGGTGAGAAAAACTAAGCTACAATCTCTAATAACATTGGTAAAGTAAGCATTCCTAAATAAAGATAGAGACCAAGGCTACATCTCTAAGCAAAAATACTATAACGAATGGATGAGAAAGATGATAAATAATAATTAATGCTAAACATAGCTTAAGTAAAATTAGGCAATAAGCAAGCAATAAGGTCAAATAATAGAAACACGCATTTACTTATACTGAATTCAGCATAATAATATACCTCTTACAAATAAATAATTCATAAGAAAAAAGATCACAGACCATTTTAAAATATGCAAATATCAAATATTGATATTCTGAGAACATTACTCCAAAGTTATTACTAATATAACGTAAAATTACTTAACTTAACATGGATTAGAATAATAACTTTGAAAGCAAAAATCATCACATCATAAAATATATTAACACATTACTATTTAAATAAAATAAAATAAAGTTTTGTGCTTCGTCTGTTCTTCCACCATTTAACTATTAAATGGAAACAGGAACAGACTATTAGGCAATAAGGTTCTATGGATAACAAAGGTATACAGTGCACAGATGTAATGTAATTAAAATATAAACATGCTTCACAATTATTCTTAAGTAAAATTCAATAAATTATACTAGCAAACTAAATAAAGCATGCCCATTCAGTGAGCCAATTACCATGGATTAAACAATAATATTTACTAACTTAGAATAAAGTATTTCTTTATACTTAACTGAGATATTCAAAACTTAATCATTTAAACATTTTTCTTAATTAGAAATAATAAGAGCAGTTTTCCATAGGAAAAATACTTCTTTCATAAAAATATCACATTTAACATTATTGTGGTGGTTGCCATAGCAACACTAAAAGTGAGAAAAAGATTATGCGGGCTTTCATAAAATTAATCTTGCTGACAAAGTTCATTTAAAATCACTTCAAATTAATATTATTTTCAAAATTATTTTACATCTTCCTTAATAATATAAGTAACTTATTTTAATATTTTACAATAGTTATTACACATTTGTGTATAATATGTTTATTGTTTTGTCTCTCCAGGATCCATGAACATGATTTCTTTTCCTGGTAGAACTAAACATAATAAGCAAATTTTTTTTTATGTTGCCATAAAATAATTACTATTTTTTTATTAAAATAATAGCACAAAACTTGTCTAATTATGCAATATATTATTAAATAGTCTAATATTTTTCTCATCAATATAAAGTTAATTCTATAAATGACTGAAAGTATACTAGTTGTAACATAATAAGTCCTTATTAAATGAAATTCAAAGTTCATTACAGGAAATAAATTAATTTCAGATAATATTTTATATAAAATGAGTATTCTCTAGAAAACTAGGATAAAGTTATTCAATAATTTTAAAAACATTATTGTTGTTCTGCTGTGAAAAGTTTCAAATATTTTACAGAAAACTTAAATATGAAACAGATGTTTAAATATGTTTTGAAATTGATGACAGTCTTATGCCAACATGGTGACAATAATAATATCTTTCAAAGTTGCAAATGCACAAAATTTAACTATTAACATTTTAAACATTGTAATATTTAATTAATTTTATCAATAAAAGTGGCTGCACTGAATATTTGTGCCTAAACAATTTAACTTTTAATCTATCATTACTTTTAACTAAAAAAATAAAAAGATTTAAATAAAATTACATTTATTAATTAGGTACTATAATTTAGAAACATGAATGCAATCAGTAGAAATGATTACTAGAGTGTGTGTGCAGGTATCAACTTACCTATTTTTATAACTTGGGACAAGTGACCACTTTAAAACACTGATTATTGACATTTAAATATACACATCTTTCCCTTATTGGTTCAGATACATGTCTCACAGAAACTAAAGAAGGTTGCTATCAAAAAATTTAATTAACATTTTGCTTTTAAAATAAATTAATTCTCTTGTCTAGACAATAAAATTAAAGTTATTTCTTATTATAATAATTATTTACAAATTTAAACATTAGAATAAAACATTACATAAATGAAATTTACATTGTTTAAATAAAATCAATATTACCCATAATATTTAATATATTCATTTATCATTAAATTAATCTATAAAAGTTGCTCCCAATATAATTTTATATTACCTTTTTAAAATCAGACATTGATAATACTTTAAAATAAATAAATGTTTAAATTAAATATTAAATTTATTGATTCATTTAAGCATTCATTTATCTACTATTGTAAATTCCATCTTTTACTATTACTATCTTTATTACTTCTTTTGAGAGAATAAATTTAAAATACTTAATTATAATGTTCAATACTAAAATTAAGATGTAATTAGAACATTATAAACTTAATTTAATTAGTACCAAATTTAAATGTATGGCTTACGCTCAGTTTTTTAATTCTAAAATTAGTATTAGCTTTTAAAAACACTTTAGTGGTTAAATTTTGATTACATTAACACTATTAACTTTGAAAATGCATTACTAATTATTTTAATCTATGAATTAGTATAGATTCAAATATTTTTGCACGATAAGCACTATGTAAAACAAAAAATACTATAAGTCTAGGTGTCAAAATTATTACAGTTATAAAGTTTACAAATATACTGATTATAGAAACTTATTTATATGCAGAATGGCACCAACAAAAATGTATTTACTATAAAATTAAACTATATATATATATTTAAATTTTGGCATAAGACATGCCCTGGAATTTATCTTCCTGAAAAAACTAAATCACTATATATATATATATATTGTTAAAAGACAGTTGCCTTGACAACAGTTTGAAATTGTTGATTGTTATTGATATTAGGATTGTCTAAGTGTTAACTGATTTTAATGATTACTTACAAACCCATTTAGACTTGAGTATTATGACACTTAATATATATAATATATATTGTAACCTTAAGATCCAATAACTTCAGATAAGTTGGAGACAACTAATAATAATTATGTAGGTATTTTACCTGGGTGCCAAATTGCAACTGTAGCATCAAATATAGTTTCCACATGAGATCATCATTGCTTAATGAATAAGAAGTCTGTGGAGAAAGCAAGCTATTAAAACTCTTCCAAAAGAAAATATAATTTTAATAATATTTTAAATTACAAATAACAAAATGAGTTTTGAGTTTAAACTCAGTAATTATTACGCAAATAAATTCCTGATATATTATTTAGAAATATAATCAAATTTCCTCCACAAACCCACATAGCTATATGATCTCCAATGGCAACTACAATAATGTTCTTTTTGATATTTCATGTGTAACAAATACAAACGGATCAATAATCCATGCAGAAAACTCATAAAATTATAATAATAAAAATATTAAAATCTTATAACTTAATGAACACAGAATAGAAAATTTTGCTCTCCCCTTCTTTTACAAATAAATCAAATAACCCTTCGTTCGCCACATTGATCACCCTCCATAGCTACAATTATTTTAAACTTAAATATTAATATCTTGGTTCCCCATCCCATCTTCCAACTTAGGTCTTTTTAATCCTATTCCCCATGCACATGGAAAAGTGGAACATACCAGTTCTTAACAACTCTGTATTATCTAACACTCTAATGATAGTAATCTTATTCTTTAGACTCTTAAAATTATTCTCATACTCTTGTTCTCAGGCTCTTATTCTCAGGGTCATGACTTGTGGTGGTGAAGTGCAACACTCAATTACTTTTCCCAACTCATTGCAGACCTATAGACGTGATCCCAGAAGATAGAGATGGAATAGACATATGCTTAATTAAAGTTAACATCTACTTCATTAAAGTATGAGAATTGGCTATCTTAATATATATATATATCTGAGCACTTATAGCATATATGTGTAGAGACGGTAATCTGGACCAACTGATGATTGCTGGTTTAGCATGAAATACATATATTGGTGATTATTTATCATTTCAACATATATGTGTTCAAGTGTATCAGTGTTATGAGATAGTGTGGAGAGTGGTGGTTCGTGTGAAAGTCTGTGCTCATATACCCTATATATTAATAATAAAGATAATAATGAACATGATATTTTAACTGCATAATTAAGAAAATAATTATAATAAATTTAGAAAATAATCTGCTCCACTGGGAATGCATCCCAATATCAAGAGTAAAGAAGTGATTTTACGTCCACTCATAATATTAGTCGGAATGCAATGAACTGAACAATTAAATATTAATTTGATAATTAAACCATTCTCTCATCTGTTTGCCAAGCACATATTAAAATCTTAAACATATAAGCCATTAATTCAAATCTTCGAATCTTAACAAGTGAAAATGTATCATTTTATTTAGCAGTAAAATTAATAAATATATTCCTTCAGGTTATACTTTGAGTATTAATAACTATAATAAATTTATAAATATTATAAGTCTATTAATATTATGGAACTCTAATATTATGATATTTGATATTGTGTAGTTCTGGTATTATGTAGCTTTGGATAATGTGGTTCTGGACACCCAAAACATTAAGACATCAGACACAAGTTTAAATTTTAAAATAACAAATATTTATTAACAGTTATATAAGAAATTAAAATCTACAATCCAAGCTACTATTGTAGTGATCCCAACTTAAACAAAAAAACTATGAGATACAGTTTAAAGTATTTATAATAGCGGATCTCCACTGGCTTGTCCCACTCATAAATTTTATTATAAATAGTTTTGGAACTAATTATTTATAATTCTTTTGACCCATAATACATCTTCGAATATTTATTTAGTTATATTTGAAGCAGTGCTTCAGTAACATTATATAAAATATCATTATTGTGAACCGTATTAATTAGCTTAAAGCCCATAAAAACTCAATGTAATATCCTGTTCCATTTGTTAAGACATTTATATTTTTAAAATACTCAAGTTATGTATTTAAGAGACTTATATCTTAAATGCAATAAAAAAATTACTTTAACCTTTACTTTTAAGTTTGTAGGTATTTCGTGAACTATTATTCCCTTAATTTAGTATTCAAATCCCAGCTAATAATTATGTAATGTGTTTTAATAATTATGTTATTACACACATATGTGTATCTATTGCTATGGCTCAACATGAGTTCACTATTCTTTTCTTACCAGTCCAGCGTTGGCTTGCTTCTGCATGAACCAGGTATGATGCATACTGCTTGCCTGAATTTAAATTTACGAAGACAAATTTAGAAGAAAGATCGGTTCTCACACAAGCCACAGCAAAGCTTAGCTACTCAATACATCAATTTATGAATATGATAGATCTAGTCCCTAAACAACTAGTGTGCAATGACCTCACAAGCAAGAAATATGAAATTCTAATACCTTCCTAGGCAATGATAAACTGTTGCTTTCATAAGAGAGAATAAATTAATAATAATAACTTCTTGGTGCTAGCTAAAGTAAGTAAGGACCTTGTTGTCTCTGCACATATATAAGAGGCATGCTAAGAACACAGCAAACTACAACCATAAACATTTCTCTTATGAAGCAATAAAAAATATTGGAGCTGGGATCAAGTCCTCAATCTCCTAAAAATATTTTCAAATAAAATTATTTATCGTGAGAGAGCTATGCTCCTTTCAATCCTTTTTGAGGTGGTAAAACTACTCTAACCTCAACAAACAGAGGTCATTTGTACTCTCACATAGCATTAAAAGGGTATCATATTATTGATGCATGAACTGATTAGTCTAATATGGCTATGGAAAAGTTTACTTAGAAATAATTCTCTAGACTAAGAAATTTGCATCATTTCACTTAAAAACACATTTAAATATATTAAATTTATTAAGCACAAGCATATGTTATAATAATGTGAAAGGCTGTAACCTACAACAGATGCACCTTAAAAATGCTTATGTGACAGACAATCAGATGTAATAATGACTGCACCTGGAACTCTTACTTCAAAAACACAAGCCAGAAATATGAGAAAAAGATGGAACCACCTTCTTCTTTACTTAAATTTATATATAAATAAGCCAGACTCAAGCATTCTGAACTAAGAGGATGAAGCTTAAAACATCTTCACATTTAATTCACTAAATATTATATATAAATAAACAATGTGAAATAAACAATGAAAATTTCCAATTCCTCAACAAGCTTTGTGATAAATGCTTAGCCAGAGAAAGCCTTCAAAATATCTCTGTCAGAAATCCCCACAAACTCCTGACCATGGTTTTATGCTTTGGCACTCGTCAGAGAGGTGCCAGTGTAGGTTCAGACACTAGATCTAAAAATACCAACCCAAAGCCAGCATTTATCTAAAAGTTATCTATTGAGTGGAAAATCTGAAATTTTCAGACACCTACATGTCTTCAAACACAGCTATCCAACTCAAATAGCTATATGGGGCTGACAGATCTTCAGCCATTCTATAGTCTTAGCAATATAACATCACATAAGACTTAAGACAGAGACTATAAATAGTCAAAATCAGAGTCATAGATCACATCACCCAATTCTCTTAAGCTTGTAAGTTATAAACAATGAGGATTACCAATTCCTCAACAAACTTTGTAATAAATGCTTAGCCAGAGAAAGCATTAAAAATATCTCTGGACCCCCCCAACCCCTGACCATGGTTTCATGATTTGGAACTCCTCAGAGAGGTGACAGCATAGGGCAATGTTATATTGCTAAGACTACTAATATATGGAATGGCTGAAGATCTATCAGTCCCATATAGCTATTTGGGTTGGATAGCTGTGTTTGAAAACATGTAGGTGTCTGAAAATTTCAGATTTTTCACTCAATAGATAACTTTTAGATAAATGCTGTTTTGGGTTGGTATTTTTAGATCTAGTGTCTGAACCTATCCTAGCACCTCTCTGAGGAGTGTCAAAGCACAAAACCATGGTCAGGGGTTTGGGGGAGGGTTTCCTGACAGAGATATTTTGAATGCTTTTTCTGGCTAAGCATTTATCCAAAGCTTGTGATGAATTGGCAATCCTCTTTGTTTATAACTTACAAGCTTAAGATAATTGGGTAATGTGAAATCTTTCGATTTACTATGAAGCAATTTTCAAATCTAATGAAATGATAGTAACAAATTTAAGTAGAGAAGAAGGCGTTTTCATTTTTTCTTGTATTTCTGGCTTGTGTTTTTGAATTGAGAGTTAGTTCCACATGCAGTCATTATTACATCTGATTGGTTGTCACATAAGCATTTTTAAGGTGCATCTGTCAAAGGTTTCAGCGTTTCATGTTATTATTAAATACACATTTTAAATAACTCACAAACTTCTGAGCATAGCAATAAAATACAAAATATAAAAAAAAATTAAATATACGCGAAAATATTTATTTAAATTATTCATATAACTATATCTTGTAAATCCATTCATACATTACACTCCCCTAGCATTTGTAATAGAGAAAATAAAATATATATGGGCTCAAGAAATATTATAGTAAACCAAATTATTTTTAAACTTTAAGTTAGATTGTATATGGGATTAAAATTTTTTTCAACTTTTAACTCTTAACTACTATATTAAAATACAATATAACACAATAATAAAAATATAATAATAATAAAACTTTTACATATTGTCTCTTTCTTGGTACACTGGGGATGCTGGCAATTATCCTTCCATGAAGTGTAAATTGTCTGAAGGTAAAGGTTTACTTTAACATCCACATCATCCATATCATGTTTGCCCTCTAGTTTTTAAAATTGGAACTAAATTATATTTGATAATCTTACATATATGCTACTATATTACAATTACATTAAAATTTATTAAAATCTAAAAGATAATAAAAAAAAAAAACATTTACTTTTTTAAAGAAGTTGAATTAATTACACTACATTAATTAAAATAATTAATTTAAATTATTTGAAACTTAAGAATTTAAACTATCTACATTTATAGCACTTATTACAAAAAAATACACCCTCTGGGTTCAAAAGTTTGAATTACACACACACGTGTATAGTTTTATAGTTGCAAAAAATCGCAGGTAGATCTGTTACATGTTTAGTTCCAGTTGATCAAATTTTGAATGTTGCTGCTACTCTGGCAGAAGACTGGAATATGTATCAGTTGTGGAATGCCCTTCAAACTCTGGAATTGGGCATCAAATGGCTTGCAAGAAGACACTTTCTGAAGAATTATGCCATATGCCAATAGGGTGGTGTTCATTGTTCACTGGTGATGTATTCTGCAGGCTTAGATGGGTGTAAATGCCAATGCAGAATATGTCACCATCACAGCTCAATCAGAAAGAGGTCTTTCTTTTCCCAAAGTCATCTGCTACTGGGAACAATTATAAAGTGTATTTTGAGGTGCATAATTTGCTCCAAGAATACATTGTGCATGAGACTGGCATCAGCAAAAAATAGTAATTGACTGACCTAATTTTTACTGTGAGGAATGTGCCAGATATTTTGAAAAAAAAAATCTGATAGCGCAGAGCTTTGTTTTCATCATACCTACAGGAATTTGCCTTTCGAATAGACACAGCACTATCACTTTTTTTCTAAAACTTCCTAATATGCATAGGACCCAATTATGCTTAAAAAGGTAAATGGTTTTTTTTATTCTTTTACATTTTAATGTAATTGTAATATAGTAGCAAAAGATTTTCGAATAATAATTTAGTTCTAATTTTAAAAACTAGAGGGACAATATGATGTGGTGGCTAAAGTAAACCTTTACTGTCTGAAGTAAAGACATATATCACTTTGAATTGAGAAAATATAAAATAAAATGCATGCATGGCCATAGTATATTATCATTGAAGCTATCCAAAATATTAATGTTTATTTGGCGAAACAACGAAGTTAAAACACATTTAATCTCATAGCTATTTTAAGATCCGGATTTCCACAATAAAGCACAATAATTCACACATTATTATATTATTCCTTTCCTAAGAGATTTTACGATACAAATTTAATTTTTATTATTCAAGCAATACGTTATCCTTTGGGTTTAGTTTCCATCATTTCAATACTATATTTATTTAGATGCTTATAATACTATTTTAAATTTATTTATATAAGATTCCTACACAATTTATTCGATTAAAAATATTTCATAAGATCAGATGCTCACTAAATTTATGCTAGTAATACTTTCAAGCACTTTTTGTTTAGACCTTTTTTCTTTCATCACATTTATTAAAAAGCATTATTTTGACTAGAATTTCCCAATTTTATTTTATAATTATTCTCTCACCAGAACTCAAAGTTTATTCCAATAATCATAACTGCAGTAAATATAAGTTATTCTTTTAACTTTATTACGTCTTGAATTAAATATAAAGTAAAAATAAAACTGGCATTTATTATTATTCTTTCAGCTTTTTATTCCTTTTTATAATCCATTTATTCCAGTATTAAAAAATTAAATATTTGAAATAGTATAAAATATCACGAAAGTTTGTAATAAAATTAAAACATTCAAATATTAAAAACGACTTTTTCCAAACAAGATTAAGGTTAATAAAAGTTTGTAGTACAATGAACTATCCAAATTTACTTATTACATTATTTAATTAAAGACAAGTGATAGTAAAAGTTTGTACCTGAGATATTCTAGAGTATGTAAATCGAATCTTCCGAATTGGACGCGTTGATTTTAGCATGGTGGGTTGATTTCTTGTAGATTGATAAACTTTTGGCACCAATTGACTTAATAGAGGAGACAAGTGTGCCCATGAACTTTTTTCTAGTGATCCATTATTCGAATAAAGAATATACACTTTTTAAATAAAACTAATAACTTTAGTCAGATGATAGGTTGAACGGAATTTTTTAACATGCACACTGGGCACAAGATTTTTAGAGAAGACCTTTAGCTCTAATATGAGCTTAATTTTATTTTTATCTATCTGTCAATCATTCTTCTGTTTACTTTTGACCCCTAATATTAATTCTTAACTGTTTTATTCAATTTTTGTTTGGATATTACTTATGCTCTAAACCGCCCTTTCCACGTGTGTTTGAGAGATATTTCCCGCTTTGAACAACAACAAAACCAATCATCAACTTAAAACTTCTATTTAGTCAATACTTTGAGAAAATTAACCCCCATAATGCAATGGTAACTGTGCATACCCTTAAGACAATATAGTATACAAGATGTACTATGATATTCGATAACAAGAAATTTAACTGGCTGAGAAAACTATATAGTGATTGGGGAACTTATTTCAATCAATGTCAGAGATACTTGCCTAGGAAGATGATGACTCGAATCTGGGGTGGCCCCGGAATAACTCTAAGTGAGATTATCAGATAAACATTTGTTTTGAGTAAAAGGCTAATCAAACGTTTTGTTACATGCTTTACTCTTTGAGTTGCATTTGCTTGATGTCTTAAGAGTCTCCTTCTATTACATTGCTACAGGTCAACCTCTTTGAGTTGGAGTTAACTGTTTAATGGCCTGGAGCCTTTTGTCTTAATAGTGAAATATTTCGAATTCTTTATGTATTGGTTATCATTTGTTTAACTACTTGTATAAATTGTAAATATTTCTTATTAATAGTTTTTATTATAAATTAAAAAAAAAAAAAAATGTAAAAAGAAAATTGTGAAAAAGCGTTGTTAGTCGAGAGGTCATCGCAACCGCCTTGCAAGCAAGTAGTTGGTTGCAGACGGGTGTAGGTTCGCGTCCCGGCCGATGCTATAACATGGAAAAATATATATATTTCAACAAAATGAATAGACCAATTTTAGTGAAAATAAAAATAATACTCCTCTCAAAACACTATTGAATGGTATCTTGTATGAGGTATATGACCTTTAGATTTTCTGTATAATTAAAATTATATACACCACACACACGTACCTGCACGCACATATAATTACTAATTACTAACAATGTACTTATTGCTTTGATTAACAGTAAACTGACTTTATAATCTTTTGAAATTTAAAGAGCTATTTTTCCATATAACTAAATATTAATCAATCGCTATAATTAGCAAAATAAAATTTTTATTTATGATATTAACGTTCATTTTTAAAATATTGTTGATTCGATTTTATTTTTATTAAGTTTTTAATTAACTGTTTCAAAGTTTTATCACGCGCGCAAGATAATCATCCCCCTTCCCTCTCTATAGTTACACATTGTAATTTTGAAAAAGTATAAACATACTTTTATTTTTACGTTATAGATTCGGCATTTACAATGTTTTTATTTTAAAAACAAAATACCAGCTTTTATTTAGTTTAACATTTTGATTTTAAAAAAAATTATTCTTAGATTACGTAAAACTAATGTTAGACTGAATTTACCTCTCTTAGTTTCTCCGTGACAGAAACTAAGGGTTATAATATATATTGGGGGATATAAACTTGGTTGGAGTGCTTTTGGTAGAAATAACTTGATACTAAAAGGAAATATGCCTATGTGTTTGAAAAGGAAGGTTTTTAATAAATGTGTTTTGCCAGTTCTTTCTTACGGATCTGAGACTTGGACATTTAATAGAAGAGCAATAAAGAGACTTCAGACCACTCAAAGAAGTATGGAGAGATGCATGTTGGGAGTAACAAGAAGAGATCGAAAACGCAATGTATGAGTAAGAGAACAAACAGCTGTTACTGACCTCATTGAAAAAATTAAAAGACTGAAGTGAAGTTGGGCTGGACATATTGCTAGAAGAGATGATAATAGATGGACAATTGAAATTTTAAATTGAATTCCAAGAGATTGTAAAAGGCCCATAAAGAGACCACATGTGAGATGGATGGATGAAATAAGAAAGTGTGCAGGGTGATGCGGAGGAGAGAAGCTAAAGATAGGAAAAGATGGATTGAACTTGGAGAGACCCTCATCCTGGAGTGGATTGATAATGGTTGATGATAATGATAACTACGTTATTGATGGTGAATATTTTCAAGATACCAGATGGCTCAGATCAATGATCGTGATCAGCGTTGATACAATAATCACATCATTTTTCATATAGAATTATTTTTATAGTAAGTTTTAGCACTTATATATGTGCATGCAGTAAAAATGTTAATTTTTTATATTATGCCCTAAGTTTGGCTTTGGTTAAATGATAATTAATCTCAGATTTCATTGTCTATCTATTTTACATCCAATTACAATGGATGACTATTGAGTAATGACGATTATTTTTCATGAAGTTATATTTTTATATTATTATAAATGCATTTATTTCCAATTTGAAATCTTGACCCACTTTTTGTATAATCAGTAAAAATATCTATCCATTTTGGATGATGACTTCTGTCACTCCAGTTACCCATGCTTTCGTATTGTTACAATATATATATACATTGTTACCCCTAATCCCTACAACAGATTATGACTAAAACAAAACGATAGAGCAAATGCAACATATAAGACCAGTGCTGACTTGGCTAGGATGATTGTATAGGTAGAGTATGTGTATAGCATGAGTATATGGATAGCACATGAATAGGAGAGGTTACAGTACATTATATATTGTACAGTACATTAACCCTAAATGCCTAATCTGACGTTATACAAAGCATTCTAATTAGATTATCTTTTAATACCTGAATGAAAATAATGTTAAAAGTCAAATTATTTAATTTACAGTTATATTAAGCGATTAATAATCAGGATAACATCTGTCTAGTGAATGAACCTGAAATTAGAGTATGAAATGAATGACAAATGAGTAAAGATGTAGAAGATTAAAAATAGTAATGAAGAGCAAATAATATCTAACTAATGTAAATGAATAGACATAAGAATGAGGAGAAGAAAAAAATATGTTAAAGTAAAGAATAGTTAATATTGTAATAAAATGGGGATCAATGAAAGATAAATAAATTGTGCTGGGATAATAAAATGAAATGATGATGAATTAAAAAGAAAAGAAAATATGGATGAAGTATGATGACAATGTTGGTCATAATGAATGAAAACCTGAAATATTAATTTGATGCTATTAAAATAAATCAAGGGTTCTATGTTGAAATAATTAAAGAAGAAGATTTAAATATTATTTTAATTAATTAATAAGAATAAAATAAGAGACTAATGTAATGTATATCAAATGACTTAAGAAATAAATCTGACAAACAAAATCAATTTTTACAATTATTAATTAATGATTTAATTTTTCAGGGTTCATATGATTTTAGAATGGAATAATTTTATAATATATATCTGGATCAGCAAGAGGGATTTTACTGCAAGTACAGAAGAAAAATAAATAAAATAAGTTACACTACAAAAGGGAATTATTACTAAGATATTTGACTCTTTTAATAGGCATAACAAAGATAAAATCTAAACTTAATAATAACTCAACATATTCATAATACTACTGTTAGCATAATAATCAGTTTAACCTATAGATAATCTTAAAATATTTTGATTACACTTATTATAACAATAAGACAATGATAAAGTCATCTGAGAGCAATTTAGCCTTGACCTCTCTGAACAGAATGACCACATTTAGTGAATGATGGCATTTGACAACTTATTGATATATTATTCCTTAAAATCAAATATTTTACTTTTATTATGTCATTTTTAAATAACATCTGTGCATAAAATAAACAATATTTTACAAAATCAATATTAACTGAAACACAGGCTTATTATATACCTGTGTCTATATATGTAATTTATAAAGTATAAGAGCACATACTTTCACACCACCCACCACTCTCCACTCTATCTCATAACACTGATACACTTGAACACATATAATCTTTTCAACATATATGTGTTCAAGTGTATCAGTGTTATGAGATAGAGTGGAGAGTGATGGGTGGTGTGAAAGTCTGTGCTCATAAAATCAATATTATAATTTTATATTCTCTCAATATAAGAGTTTAGTAAAATTGATTAATGATATGATGAACATATATAAAACCAATAACATTAAGTGATGAAGATGGTGATAGCTATAACGATAATGTATGGAGATGGTAATAGCAATAACAATATGAATAGTTGTTAGCAATAAGGTCACCGACACCTTAATAAATTTCAAAAAAAATAAATTATTTACAATATTTACATACTATATATATATATCCTTCATGAAATTTATAAAAGGAAAGTGCGTGAAACAAGATTTTGATAGTATAACTATAATATTAATAGAAAGATGTTTTTGGAACTAATCAAAATTATAATACATTATCACTTTTTTACAGTATTATTATTTACACTCATTCTTTAATTTAAATTTTCTAGCTTATTACACATTTTCTATATTTCATTTACCACACACAGGTTTATAAAACTTATTTATTAAAATTAAATATAAATGTGATAATCTCAATGTTCCTATCTAATGAATGGTAGGCTGGCAATATTCAATATTAGGCAACGTAATATAACGAATATTGCCTAAAGGATTAGTAATTTGACTTATTTTAATATATTAAGAAGATTATATGACTTCCTCTTTTTATTTATCCAAGATGTTGGACTGACAATATTATTCTAATCTGTTTTAAAATAAATCAATATGCCTGCAACTCTACACTTGATTTCCTAATATCATATCTTAAAACATTTCTCTAATACTATTGAAACTTTTGGTATATTAATATTTAAGTATAAATAGCAAATAATAAATGCAGCATATACCTCAGATATCACTTTGAGTAGATAATATACTAGTACAATAACATAATACTATAAACTAATATTTAACAGGGACATTAAAAAAAAAAGACTTATTTAAAAAAGCGACTGAGTTTACACTTAAACAGAATAAACCTGCTGGTCACTATTAAGAAACAAAAAAACACAAGGCATCTTGTGAGTCCTGTCATGCAGTGAAAATACCGCTCAAGGTTGATGCTTGGGGAGAGTTCAAGCAAATCCAGGTAAACTCACCTCTGAGGCAAAAGCTCAATTTGCAGCTGGAGACATAGCTGCCTGTGGACGAGCACCGCTGGAAAAGGCTCAATCATTCGGTAATGCTATTTGGACCCATTTATCCTTATGTAATTGGTCAGGTGCCAAAGCACAGACTCTGATTTTGATTTGTTGAAAAAGCTTAATGAAAATGGAGTGAACTGTAGAGTGTAATGTTCTGAAAATCAACTTACATCTCATCAACTTACATCTCATCAACTTACATCTCATCAACCAGACCAAATGTAAGGAAGATGGAGAGTTGATTGAAGCAAAGGAGTCTTGTTTAATGGAATTGGTTACAGAGAGGGCGATTCTGATGTCAAGGGTTACATTTCCCATTATGAAGATTCTGACTGGGGTTAGTACTGGGAAGATATGTAGCAGATGAGTAAAGGACTCATCAGCTAAGTTGTACAATTGACCCTGGGGGCTAAGCCTCTTGAAACCTCTTTTGGACACCAGAAATCGACTTGTAGGGAGTGAATCAAGGTTTAACTTGAGGATAAAATCGATGTATTTTGACTCCAAATACCAGTACTTGGCCTTTTTGATGAGTAATCTGTGGTTCGCTCCTAATGTGGTGGGCAAAAGATCCTGGTTGGGATGCTTGTGGTTGTATACTTGCCAGAAAGTTCTTTTCCCATCCAGATAAATGTAGTTTGTGTGCAGTTCTTTGCAAACATGTCTCAGAGCCCAGCCATCCAAACACTGGGCAGTGGATACGGTGTGTCCATGGACTAAAATGGGGACATTATTATTGGGTTTCATCATTTATTTAATGCTAACACAATTCACATATATAATTGATACCTTCTCAATAATGATTTCATTGATACTAAATATTAAATTATCAAGATGTAATGGGGTAAAATCTAATGCCATATGTAATATATCCAGAAGTATAATGGTGATGAGCTAAGGCAAATAAGTAAATAAGTTACCTAGACCATGTTCAATCCATGACTATGAATGGTCTGAAATCACAGTGTTACTATTTAGAAACACCTATAGGGATATGTGATTAATCCCTTGTTTAAGAAATTACATGAAAATCCTTCATAGCAATATAGGCCTTGATTAGCTCAAAAGTCCATGGGCATCATACATGATTCACCCATGATGACTTACACTTTCATGCAGAGTAATGAAAAAAGTACACCTCACATGAGATGACATGGATATAAAGACAAATAACAAAATATAACAATGCACAATATCTTAATTAGTTAACATGTCAACAATCAAATCTCACAAATAAACAATGTCTACCTTATAAGTGTGAACACCAAACAAACGTAATATAACCATTAATTAATACATGGAAATTAAAATAGTGATTATCAACTCTAAACAATCTCCAACTGTAATAATTATTAGCAGTAATTAGTTATGTATTACAATATAAAACATAATATTAAATATGCCTTGATTTGATTAAAATTGAATTTCACCTTACATGATCATTTAGTAATTGCAGCTTTACCAAAAGGACATTAAAAACAACAACAAAATAACATAATAAAACATATCAATTTATTGTAAGTGATTTTTATCTTTCTTGTGGTTGCTTATTGTTATAAACAAAATCTAAACCTAACATTACTGCATATCTCTTTTGTTTCATAAGCAAGCTTATATTCAACTCTAATTGTTTGGGATTCTTCTATTATATGAGCAAACCAGTTGCTGGATGTATGAACATTAAACATACATAGAATTATAATAACATACACATTAAAATAAAATAAGATAAATTATTAGATAAGATTTCTTCACGTTTCTTCTGTAAAGAAAGGTAAAACTTGAATGCAACAATTTAAAACTGCAGAACTATTTGAAAGCCTCATAATGTTCTTTGCTATTTAACAATATCAGAATTAAACAATTCAAAACAAAACAACACTCTCCATATAGTAGTGCCATCTTGTGCTAACAAGAGCAATTGTTTAATAACAATTATTGTGCTAGTATGAGATAGTGATCATGTGATGAATATCAGAATTACTCTACATTTCCCATTGTATTTCTTCTCTGTAAATATTGTGATTAACTACTTTTTCTTCTTGCATGCACTAATTGAATTATAGAAAAATATCAACTCCCACTGTCAATCATCTAATATATAATTAGTGTAAAAATTATCCTCTGTAATATCATTATAATAACTTTTACAATTTTCCAGATATTTATAAATACACATTTCAATATGTTTTATTAGGATTGTACATTCTGGATCTTTCAAGTAAACATTTATTAATCAAATTAATAATCACAAGGAATTGTCAAATCATTAAATAATTATGAACTTTTATTTTTCTTTTGAAAAACTTTAACTCTTTCAGATTAGAAAAAGATACAATGCTGAAGATCAAAGTTGATTTTAATTATTATTATTGTGGATAATTTTTAGCTTTAAGGCACAATTTAACTCTCCAGCAAATATTCTACTGTACTTTTAGCATTCACAATATTATTAATATGACAAATTATACATTTGGAATTAAGTTGAACTTTGAAGTAATATTGGCAAAAATACTATTATTTTATTTAATAAACATGACAATTCTGTTGAAGCCAAGAAAAGTTTGATATAATCATATCCATTGTTTTTATAAATTTGAAAAAATTTCTAGTATTTCATATTAAGAATTTTAGTAATTGTTTTTTAATAACTTTAATATCAATAGTCCATTTATTTACATTGCAGCTGGTATTTAGTTGCAGATGGTTATAGGTTCGCCTCCCGGCCGATGCTATGACATATAAAAAAAAAGATAATTTTAATTATTTTCCCATGTATTTTGTAAATTTTATAATGCTAAGTAAAATTAGTGGCATATAAATCTAGTTTAAGCTAGTATTTCAATTTAATAAAAGCATTTTATGAGTGTACCATAAAATTATTTAGCAATAAAAGATAAGTATCATTTAATATAGTTCATCTTTTAATTTTTTTATGAATGAAAGTTCCAAAATGATTCTCTATTATAATTCCAAATTTATTTTAGCAATATTTATTATGTATTTTATGGTCATTACAAATAAAATACTTGTAAAGAAATTTATGAAATTTTAAGCTTACAAATTTCTTGACTATCTTACATTTGAGTTTATTTTGGCAGCCATTTTCTTGATATAGCTTTTAACTTGTTAGTGAATCAGTTTCCAAATTACTATCTGACAGTAGAGGTGTGTTTTTCATAGGTGCAGAGTACTTAGAGATTACTGCATTGTTTATTAGTTTATTAATTAATAATGACAAATAATTTGTACTTTTCAATACATTTCAAACAATTTCTAGACTTTAAATAGTAGAATGATCTCCATATTCTCTCTTAACTTAAAAAATATATTATTCTGCAGTAAGAAAAATCTCTTTTATAAAATTTGTGCAAGCCTATTTATAGACTTTAGCCAAGGGGCTGACTGTAAATCAATAAACCAATCAGATTATTGTAAGTGATTAGATTTGCCTAAAATTAGTAAATCTCCACCTTTAAACACAGATGATAACTAATTTCTTTCATAATATTTTAGACTACAGTAAAAATATATTTAATAATTCTAGTCTATTGAAAATATATTATTTATCAATAAAATAATATTAAGTACTTTTATGGTTTTATTTAATAACAACGTTACTCTATTTTATTATAATTATGGAAACTAATTTATCTGTCAAACTGTATATGGATAGGGTCACACATAACCTGACAGAGAGTTGATATATATGTTGAATATTCTAAATATGTACTACACTAGAAAGTTTTATCTATTAACCTTTTAACCACTAATTATATTCTTGGTTGTATGAGGTAAAAATCAAAGCTTTTAATTGGCCAACTCACAAACTGAAGACAAAGCCTATTGTTAAAACATATTCACCTATAATATTAAATTCAACTCAGATACGTTTATAAAAAGTATATTAATAATTTGTCAGGTTATGAAAGTGAACATTCTTTCAAAAATAAATTGCTATTTATTTATTACAAAATATTCAATTTCGGCAAATTTAAAAGCGAACTTATAAACAAAGAAGTGCTGACATAAATGCTTTTTTTCAATTTTACATTATGGAAAAGTAAAGATTTCTTTTTGCTAAATCTTAAATATTTTTACTAAAATCTTCAAAATTTTTCGAAAATAATTTTGTTTTTTTAGTATATTTTATTAAAAATTATTTTACTTTCTCAAATTATACTTTTTTATTACTTTAAATCATATTCGAAATGAAAATCTCAGCGTTTTTCTTTATTTTCTTTGATCAGGTGGTTTCTTTGTTCTTTCCAGCCAATCAGAATGTCTTTGTCAGCTGAGAGCTGGCTGACAACCAATCGCCAACAAGCTTCTTTCTTTGTTTAGCTTTAAATGTGGTTTTTTTGATTTTTTACTTGTAAAATAATTCGGAAGAGGGCACCATCTTACAGAACTTTTAAAAACCTAATCAATAACTGTTAAACGGATATCCTAGCATTAAAAATAACAGAATTAGAGTGATGTCAACTGTTGATAAGAGGTCTCGTAAGAGGCAGAAAAAATAATTCAGAAGAGGGCACCATCTTACAGAACTTTTAAAAACCTAATCAATAACTGTTAAACGGATATCCTAGCATTAAAAATAACAGAATTAGAGTGATGTCAACTGTTGATGAGAGGTCTCGTAAGAGGCAGAAAAAGGGTTAAGCTTACTTATTTTTATTCCTTATGATTAATAATCATTAGATCTCACCACAGATTCCAACAATAGATTGAAGTCATCAAGATTGCAATTGATTAAAATTTAATATTTTTAATTAATAGAGTGATAAAATATGGCTTTTATAAATATCAAGCCTAACCATATGAATACAATATATATATGAAAATGGTTCAACTTTATCACCAATAAAAATATTTCATCTGTTGTCAAGACAAACTGTTAAAAATCATGGCCACCATTTTTTGTCTATCCAATCTATAAAGGTGTAGCAACTATCTTTATATAATAGTATCACATAGTGGAAACCACAGTAATCAATGAATTTTAAAAGACTGTGCATGAAAAATACTATCTATTGCCTACTTATCATTATACCCAGATTAGTTTCTAACTTCCAGCTGTCACCAGTGAGAACCTTGGATTTGAAAGCAATACATCTAGATCATTGAATCTAATGCATCCCTCCAGAAACTCCTTTTACCTTTTTAATAAACTATAAAGCTGTGAGGCCAAACTGAAAACACAATAATGTTTTTAATCCAAGACAATTTTCTGTATAGTCATTCAGATCAAAACCCAGATCAGTATCTATATATTTTGGTGTTTTTGGTTTTTTAATAACTCTAGTGAAGAAAACCCTCTGGCTAGGGTTTGTATTAATCCATTAAAATGACACATGACCATGATTTCTTATCTCACAGAATCTATTAAAGCAATAGCAATTCTCTCTCTAAAGTAGTGTCACTTAGTGAAAGTTACAGTAATCAGTGAATGCTAGAAGATTTTACATGGGATATATTACTAAACAAAGCATTGCATAACTTCTCTGGGCAAAATTTAATCTGCATTTGACCACAATAAAGGATCTTTCTCAAATTATAAAAGATGGAAAAACAACATTACCAGCTACATCAGGGACTTAATAAGCATGGGTTTTGATCACAAAACAATCACCAAAAGGATTGCAAGCTTTCATAAAAGACTGCAACAAAACACAAAAGATGACAGACAACATCTAATTATACCCTATATACTTACAGTAGCTAAAAATTTCAGTAAAACATTACAGAAGGAATTCAAACTTTGATTCAGAACCCCTCCAAACACAAATAGGCTCATCAACAATACCAAAGACAAAAGAAATATAGAAGAAACCCCCTATGTCATTTATAAAATTGTGCGCCTGCAGACAGGATGTGATTCAGTATATTATGGGGAAACTCGGGCCACAGTGAGCAATAGACTGGCTCAGCATATATATATATATATATATATATAAATACAAAAGCTATAACTAAAGGAGAGGGCAGCTCAGTATTTGCTGATCATCAGCAGGAGCAAAGCCAAAGATTTGAGCCGTCTAAAGCCGACATCGTGTGCACAGAGAGGAACGATATCAAGAGGAAGATCAAAGAGGCATGTTACATCACCAGCAATGCCATGCCAATCAACAGAAAAGACACATGCTTTGTGATCTTGAAAAGGTGGATGTTGTAATTTGCATGCATTTGCATAGCATCAACAGCCTGTAAACAGGACTATGATTATGGAGCAGTAAGGGCTCCGAAAGCGCTAAATCCATAAAATAGAAGCTTACTAATAATAAACTTATAGTTTCACCTCAGCTATTAATTTAACTTATCAGTAATTTAAAAGATGGATTAAAATAAACTATTACTGAACAATAAATTGCAAGTCAAATCCATTTTTATTAGCAAATTTGAATTATCGGTCTTCCACTTTTGCTCATATTATGTTTCTAATGCCATTGTGTCCCTAGTAAGATATTACATAAGTATAAACTGGTTTTGGGAATATCATCATCTACTGCTGCTGAGTACTCGTGCTTCTGATATTCATTTAGCAATAAGAAAAAAAAGACCAGTATTGTTAAATATACATTTAAAAATAATCTTAAAAAACTATAATGATTTTTTTATTTGGCAGGTTTAAATCAACTGTTACTTATGTTAAATGATATTAAGAATTTGTGAATAGATCTTAAATTGTAGATCATAGGACAAATATCATAAGCTCTTGTGCCAGTGGTAAATTAACAGCCTTAATAGTAGAAGAATTCTGGATTAAATTAAAGTGTTTGATGCTTCGTTGTCACATGATTTCTTGAATGGTGATCATGTGACAGAGTTTTATTGGCATAACTACATCATTGAATACTAAGTCACTGTAAAAGTCCTTTGTTCTAGTATCTTATTGTGAAAATTTGCACTATAATCTTTAATGAGACTTTTTAGTAATTACAGGATTATTTGTCTGGTATATAAATACCTTCATTTGCTTATATGATTGTACATATTTTGTATTGTATGTCTACTTAAATATTTGCCATCTTTACAGATGAGAAAAGTGGTTGAGTAAATAAGATAAGGGTTACCAGCTACTGGATTGTAATTTTGTTGCCTTTAAATTATGCTCAAACATTTCATAATATGTTAAACAATTAACTATAGTTATTTTATTTTACATATTTTTTATATATAGAGTTCACAAAACAAACTCTTAACAAGCTTTGAAAATATCCTCAACCCCAGACTGATTTCTGCAGCTAGTATTTTTAATCTAATGAATATTCTGGCACCTCACTGATGATGCTAGGTGCAGAAACCTGTCTGGGGTTGAGGATATTAGCTTGTTAGAGTTTGTTTTGCGAACTCTATATATAACATTTGTAAATATGAGCTTTATTAAAATTAGGTCATGTGACATCTGACTTGATTTTTCATTATTTTACTTATTTGTAATAATGCTACTTGCAATTGTGTATAAATATTTCTGAGTATAACATCCACACTAGGGACCAGATAATTGTTACATGTCATGAAATTAAGTAATACCACTAAGTTAAAAAATAGTAAATAAAATGGTTTAAGAGCTCATAAGAAATTGAAACATTGAAAGAAAGACAACTGGATCACAATCTTTGGATACTTATCTCAAGAAACTGTCACACTACCTATAAGAAATCATCACATGATCACCATTTCGTAGGCTTGATCAAGCTGTTAAAATAGGCAAAACTCTACATACAGTAGTGCCACTCAGTGCAAACCAGAATAATCAATGAATGCCAGAAGGTTTGTGCATAAAACCCTATCTAATCCCTATTCATCCAATATCTCCAAACTTTGTTTCTAACTTTGGCTTTCATCAGTGAGGAGTCCTGGATCTAAGATCTAGGTGGAGTGCTCTCAGATCCACAGCTCCTTACTGATGAAAGTCACAGGTTAGAAACTAGTCTGAAGATATTAGATGAGTATGCACTAGATAGGGATTTTATGCACAAACCTTCTTGCATCCATTGATTACTCAGGCTTAAACTGAGTGGACTACTGTATGGAGAGTTTTTCCTGTTATAACAAATTATGTAGGGTAAAATAACTTAATGTTTAATGCTCAGCAGTTAGTAAAATGTTTGATCACTGGAAGCGAGAGACAAAGCTACAATCCCATGACAGTCAACCCTTTAGAGTCTCAACTGCACCACTGCACTAGATCATGCTTCAACATAAGTTATTTTATATGATAAAACAACTAGAAGTCATTCAATGTTAATATCAGTATAAAAGAAGAAATTTCAATTACTTGAATTTCAATATCTTACACACTGTATCATATTATTTTAGTTTATTATTTTTATACATGAATATGATATTTTTTCTGAGTTGAATGCTTCCTAGACATGATTAAAGATTTTTTTATTTGTAGTAAAACTAAATATGCAAATTAGAAAGGTGACTGCTTAATTAATCACTTTGATATACATGTTCATAATAATATGAGTTAAAAGCAGTTCATTGTTTAAATGACCTCATGATGTTCTAGCCTTAAAAGTGACCAATTGTGCTTGTAATCAGAACAATTTAACTCTTCAGTTCTTCACTTTATCATTGTGTTAAATGGATGCATATTGTGAATATCTGAATCCAAATTTTAGTTATAAAATATTGTTGAATCTTGTAAACCTTAGAAATTTATGTATCATAATTTCAAATGTCCACATAAATATAAATTCGTAGAATAAAAACATATAAAAATAAATAAATTAATGTTTTATTCATACAACTGTACTAAGAACACAATTTTCTTCAGTATTTTTTTATATTATGAAATAAAAATTGCATAATCTACTATGCATATTTAAAATTTTTATTATTACATTTAGAAATATTCTTAGACTATTTGGAAACATGAGGATCTCACTTTTATATTGGATTATTTCCATCATCTAATATGAGTATTGAATGTCTTTAGAAAAACTTAACTTTATTTAAATATTCAAAATACATTCACCTGTTTGTAATAGCACATCAAACAGGTTTGTATACGCACAATGTTTCGAGAGGTATTATTCTCTCCTCTTTTTCAGGTGTTGCTGGCCTGACTAATGACAGTCATTGTACATATACTAACCTATTTGATGTGCTCTTACTAACAGCTGAATGTATTTAGAGTAGTTAAATATAATTAAATTTTTCTGAAGACATTCAATACGCATATGAGATGATGAAAATAGTCCAATATAAAATAAAATAAAGGTCTCACATTTTTATATTAGTCATGTAATATTGACAACATTGAAAAAAAAGTTATATTTTTTGTGCAATTATATTAATAAAGGCTTACTTTATTTCTTTTTATATATATATTTTACTATTTAGTTTTAGAATTTTTTTTAAATTAGAAAGTGAAATAAACATTTATTGACAAATTTGAAGCAAAATTTAAGGCCAATATAACTTTTTAAATTTACATGATTCAATTTTTTTATATTTGCACAAGCCGTTCAAATGCTAGCAAACTCTGAATACAGTAGTGATACCTAGTACAATATACAATAATCAATGAATGGCACTACTATATAAATAGTTTACAACCTTTGTAATGTCTTTAAATGTGAGCATTTAATAATTAATACAAATCATTTTGTTTACTTAAGTAAAATTAATAAATGTTTTATTCAGTGGGTCAAAATATTTTCCTATAATTCATAAACATAAGCTGTTTTCTAAAACAAGTTATCTCACATTTAATGATACTGAAATAACATTAAAAAATTATTAATTCTCCACAATGTAGAATTAACCATGTTTATATATATATTGTAAAAATTCTTTATATTATTTAATAATAAAAAATTATTCTTGGTTATCATCTTGTTTAGGAGAATGATATTTATTTTATTAAAGTGGTGAATAGTATTCTGTTTTAATGATTTATTTTATTTATTCATTATTTATTTGTATAGTGTGCCAGGTCCCTCAGAATAAACCTTCTACTTGATGGGTTTAAATATCTTTAAATGTTTGATCTTTTATTATCTTTGACTTTAGTAAATTTTAATGTCTACTTTAATATCTCTTGACTTTAACTAAGTTTTACCCTTTTACTTTATTAAACTTATAATGCTTAATATGTATTTATTGGTAATTATTATTTTATTTTTTTTATATTACAGGAATAAACCCACCCTTCAAGCAAAGGGGATAGCATAAACATCAACGATACCCAAAGCCAGATCAGGCTATACAAAGCATAACATGATCATATTTCCTTATCGTGGCCCATCTCAACTACTGGAACAAAAATCCTGCCATCCAAATCATTTTATTTGTTTTGAAAATCAAACCCAGATGCCATCCAATCATACATTATATATATATCCAGACTTCTTGGATGACAGGCACACAATCCACTGCTTGAAATATCCTATGCTAGCTACTAATCTTAAATCAGGGGATCCAATACATTTAACTTAACATATACAAATATCTACAGCTTTAAATCAATGGTGGCACAGTGAGAAGAGGGAGAGAGAATAGACCAAATAATAATTAAGTAAACATTAACACTTATTCACACACACATATCTAATATAACATAATATAATATTTTACACATAGACATATAAATGATTAGGTCAGACTAAATTTTATAATAGTCATTTATTAAGTTTATTTTATTTAAAAAATAAAGCATCTAGATAGTGATTGGAAATATATTTACCTAAGTTTTCATGATTGTCAATTGCCAACCAGTTGACCTTTGGTGTTTCATAGATGGTTTCAAGCCTTGCTTTCCATTCTTTGAGCTTGAGAAATGGGAGAGAGAGATATTGCAGCCGTGTTTATTTCATTATTTTGGCATCAGTTTTCAATGAGGGTTCAGTTGGGGATAGTAGATCTTTTGGAGGACTTTGGAGCCTGAAGTTCAGTCAAACACTTCTCAGGTGGTCTACAATGCATAGTGCTTAGTTTTGTGGCATCTGCAATAATATTTTCTGCAACAGTAATGACTGGCTTTATACTGTAGTTATATATGAAGTCTGGTATGAATGAATCAGGCCTGAATGAAAATTGAATGGAATTGGATAACTGAATGAATTAAGCAATGAATAACATATTGAATCAATAATGGAATGAAGTCCAAACTGAAGAACAATAGCCAAGTCATCCTTTTATATCTTAACTCTCCCATTGTTTATTTTCATATCATAGTTTTAATTAATCATAATTTAAATATGTTTTTAATTAATTTTTAAATTTCATTTTATCTAATCTCTTTTCTAAATTAATCTAATATCTTATCATCCAGGAATCCTTCCAAGTTAATTTCATTCCTGCCGATGAAATATTTTTGCAAAAGTTTCTTTTATAACTAATTTTATTTCACATTTATTTATTTTTAGATATTTTATTCTTTTAACATTTACTTTTTTTTTTCAATTTAATTTATAAAAAGGAGAGCATGTTTTAAAATCTCTATTATTTTTCTAATTGTTTTTCACATTCGTTTTTAATAAACACAATCTTTTACTTTTTACAAAATTACATTTTAAAACTACATCTGAAATAATGATTTATTTAACAATTCTTTTCTTCTTAATAAATTTGATTATATGTTTTTTAAATTATGAAATATGTAATGCAGACATATATAAGTTCTATAACATATATCTTGATAGTGTTACAATAGGAATACTGCTATATGACACTACTAAAGGACATTAAATTTCATATAAATTTAAATTTTAAATTTTATTTCATTTTTTTGCTAAACTTATTTAGTCTAAAAGAGGATAGAAATGCACTGTCATCAGAAATACATGTGTATGCAAATTTCAATTTTATGGCAAATTAGAAAGTGAGAAAAAATTGAATTTTGAGATTTCTCAGACAGACAGAACAAAAAAAAATAAATTAAGTCAAATAAAGGCATGTAAAAACTATGGTAACTGGTCGTTGAAATTTAATAAATTAATGGCAATATTAGTATAATTACATATGCAGAAAAACACAATGACAACATTAAATACCATCTTCATTCATTTTTGGTACATGGGAACTCCTGTAAAGACATATTTTAAAATGCATCAAGAATGTATTTAATGTTATCATAGAGAGAAAACCAAGTCGCACATCACATGACTTAATTATCTTGTATTTACAAATGTAATATAATAAACATGCTAATAAATTTAAACAAGCTTTTTTAGATAAATGCCAAGTGCTCATTGTATTACATTTGTAAATATAAGCTAATTAAGTCATGTGCTGTACAACTCGGTTTTCTTACTACTATAGTTTGGTTTTTAAGGCTTTGGTGATATTATATTGTTAAGGCTATTAATATATGATGTATCTGAATTTAGTTCAGTCCCATATGGCTATTTAAGTTAGATAGCTGGATTTGCTGACATATAGATCTCTGAAAATGTCAGATTTTCTACTTAATAGTCAAGTATTCAATAAATGCTGGGCTTGAGTTTGTATTTTAGTTCTAGTGTCTGAATATCCTAGCCCATCACTGATGACAGCTATTAGATGGAAACTGGTTTGAGGATAGGGATAAGTCTAGATAGAGATTTTAAATGCTTTCTCTTGTGGTATTTATCAAATAAAGCTTATTTAGAGCAATTTGCATGTTTATTATATTATATTAATGTTATCAATATTTTATCTTTCTTAAATTGAATAATAAAGTGATTTGTAATTCAAGGGGTCTTAAAATATTCAAGTACTCAAAATGACTAATTTGAACTACAATCATTGGATCTTTAGCTATTCAATCCAACAGTGGATTAAATCACATATAAAGTGATGAGTATAGACATTTTTGGATAGAAATTATAGGGTATGCAATTTCAATAAAGAGAAAAAAGATAATATGGAAAATATATGAAACAATATTCAAATATTGGATATAAGAAGATGAGCAATATTTAAACATTGGAATTTTAAATAAGCAGAAAAATTAATTAACAATAAATTATACATTGTATTGTGATATTCATAATATATTAAAGCTTTAGACAGATAAGTATTAATTCTGTAATGTTTTTCACAAGGCTTCATCTGATTTTTATATATATTAACATAAAAGATGACAAAAAAAATTATAAAAGTAAGATTATATATGCATGTGACTACTTTTAAGATTGTGATTTTTCACACAATGGGGTACCCATATGCACTTTACAACAAAACAGCTATTATAACTGAATGAGAAAACTTTTTTAGCTTCAGGAGTTGTCAGTTATTAGTAATTGTTAGTTTCTTGGCAATATCAAAAGCTAAAAGTTATCTCAGTTTACATGGATATAATCCATTTATTTTTATTCTTTATTATAATAACAATCCATGGAAATATTTAATTCCATATACATATATTTTTCTTTGTTGCAAAGTGCATGAGTATTCCATTGTGTGAAAAGTTACAATTATGGATGAGTCATGGATGCAGCACATTTATATGTAATCCTACTTTTATAAATTATATACATTGTGACCATTTATTTTACATGAAAAATAAATACAGATATAATCTTGTATCTAAAAAACGTTTTTTTAAATTATAATTCTAAAAAGTTAGTGGGTATTATTTCTATTAATTTAATTAAGTTACTTAATTGCACCATTTTATGTATTTAAATTTGTATCATTGCATTTTTATTTATTTAAAAATATGTTAATACTAAGGTTGCTACCTTTCCAAAAACTGATTTTGAGAAGTTAAGCCTACCTTTAATAAGTTTATCTGTTGTTAAACTCCTATTAAAAAATAAATAATGAGTTATTTTTTCTTCCTTTTGTTACTATTCAAAGTTAGATAACTTTAATTTCAAATGTCTTAATTAACAAATATTTTTTACTATAAAAAAACAATTAACATCACTTTTCTCTATATTTATTTAAATTATACAGTAAAACATTTCCAGTATTCAAGATTCCTGTGACCTAATTGGAATCACATGTCACTCCCAAAATGAACAAAAAGGGGGCAGTTTTGAAAGCATAATCTTCACTTCTTCATCATCATTGTAAATTGATCATACTATTATTATTTTGCTTGCTGAATTCTACAATCAAGTTAATTAAGTTCTAATTGTTTTGGGGGACAAGATAACATGTTAAAACGAAAACTTATTCCTGCAAACATCCCCTTCTAAAATTATGCTATTTTACTTTATTTTTTCATAAATTTCCACAAATGGAGAAAAAGAAAGCAATCTTTCTATGGAGATAGGAGCTGGAACCTCTATGATACTGTTCAAGGTATTATATGTCTTAAAATCTTGCAAACTTTTTCAAATCTATTCAGTCTTATTATAATGTTCTATCTGAAATTAGACATTTTTGCACTATTGTGTTATGAACTATATTGATTTTATTTCATTAATCTATGCCAAATTGTTTATAGCTCATTATAAAATATAATTAAGGATTCATATTCATTATATCTTGCTTATTTTACATTGCATTCAAAAATATGCTTTACTTTATAATATCCGATTTTGGAAAATAATTATATATGGATGTACATATTAGTTTATGATTAGCTTGTTATATTTACACGTACTCTTTGATATATATATATATATTTGCAACCTACTTAATATAACTCATTTGTATAATGCATTTATAACTTATCTGTCAAGATTATAGTTTGCTTATATAAAATATAGAACCACATTGTGTTTGGATGCAACTTCAATATACGTTTTTCATTGCAAAATACATTCAATTTGTTCTTTAATTTAAATGATCACTTCAATATTATGACATGTGAATAAAAAGCTCCTTCCATTATAAAGCCAACAAGATTTTTAATATTTTAATAAAAAATTGCCACCCTACTGTACTGTTTTATCAAAACGCAAACTCATTATTATGGAAAATTTTCAATCACCTAGCTAGGATATATATGTTATCATTTGCAATAGTTCTTGAAATGTTCTCTTAAATAAGTAACAGGATAACGATCGTTAAAGAAATATAACTTGCAATTAGGGAGAATCACTTGTTTTGGAAGTAAAAAAAAAAAAAAGATCGCTCTAGATTTTTTTTTGTCTTTTATATTTTAAGATGGTAATGTTTGAAATGTGTGCATTTAATATTTGTCTATTTCATTTTATTTTATTTTATTCTTTACTTGGATATGTCTAACAGATATAACCATGTATTTAAGGTGATATATATATAAATGATTGTATTAATGTTTATAGTATTTGAGAGATGCGGCTGGGGATTTATGTACGTTTTGTAAACGTCTAGAATAATAAAATTGCTACTTTGATATATGTTATATATTTTGCCTTGGATTGGTGTATAATTTCTATGATTATTGTCATAAATTTAAAATTTTCTATTTATTTATCTCATGCATACGTTTGTATTGGTCTTTTGATTATATTTTTGCTACATACGTTATAAACATGAGTAGATTTAAAATTTTTGTCGGGTAATTGTTATTTGTTATCTCCGTGTCTTATTCTTTCATTATTGGTATTTCTGCTTATAACCATGTATTTATTGAGGGAATCTTGTTAGTGACCATTATTTTACCTAGATATTATTTGTTAGGCCTTTCCTTATGTTAACAGTAGATATTAGCGGGACACATATACGTGTAGCATCGGGCAATATTGGTCTTCCCACTATAGTGTATAGGCTTCTTTCCTCAACACTGTGTCCCATAAATATTTAAGTATTCCAATTTGCATATTATAAAAGGCATTTGTGTGATTATATTCCCCCACTCTTTATTATATATTTTCAAATGACTGTGTGTTGAGTAAAGTATTGAGTTTATATTTCTCTACTCCACAAGCTTTGTCTATCTATACTAATACAGCGGATTTTTTTAATATTATATCGTTTAAATCGTAAATTATATATTATGAAATTGTACACTAATTTCAATGTAAATATATTTTATTATATTACTAGTTACAATATTATATTATTAGTACTTTAAGATGCGTTAATTAACTTTAGTATATATCACTAATTATTAAATTCAAACTGTAGGAGACTTCTCTTTATTTATTTATTTGTATAATCTAAATATACCAGAGATATGGTATATGTTATACATGTATTATATCTAACTTATATATTAATTAATGTAAAACTTTCTTTAATTTACTTTTGTTGTAAACAGTAACAGTAAATAATTTATTTTTTTGTTAAATTGTAAACTAAAAGAAAATATATTTAGTTTTTGTAATAAATATTCAATATTTTTTCTTTAATTATGTTTCTATGGTCGTTGCCATTTGTCACATCCATATACCAAAAAATCCATTTAAATAGTAAAAGTATTTAAAATGTATATGAGAGTACATATTACTTCGAGGTTGTCACATTGATGCAGTTCATGCAATCCATTTTATATGAAATTTGATTTATATAAGATTACTTTATGTTTTATACAGAGCCGCAAATAAGCTCTTAATCAGCTTTGCAGAATATCCTCAACCCCAGACCCGTTTCTGCTATTGGCTTCATCAGTGAGATGCCAGGATATTCATGGATCCATTAGATAAAGTGCTGGGCTTTGTCTTAGTAGTTTTAATATAATGCTTGAATATCCTGGTACCTCACTGATGAAGTCAGTAGCAGAAACTGGTCTGGGGTTGAGGATATTCTGCAAAGCTTGTTAAGAGCTTATTTGTGAGCTTTTAATAAAACATTTGTAATGCAAGCTTGTTTAAATTAGGTCATGTGACATCTGACTTGATTTATTTGTAAGATTACTTTATTGATGCTCTCGTTATTGGAGTACTCAGTGATGTGTTTGCGACAACAAAATGTCCTTTTACCTACTGCATCACATTGACTTTGATGTTGTTCGATAATTATTTTAGATTTTAGAAAACTTGATTTTGTTTAGCTAGTGAAAATAAAAGTTAATCTTTGCCAGCCGATATTATATTTAAACCCATCTTTAGATAAACCTACACTTCATTATAAAAGAAGAAAATGTTGATAAAATGTTAAGAAAATAAGAGTCTCATTGCTATTTTTGCTAAAAGAACCTAAATTATCTTATTATTTTAGATTATCATTGCAAAGTTAGTATTCTTTATAACTGAATTATTTAACATTTAAGATCATGAAATTGTTATTACTATTCATTATTATTATTTTCAGAATGTAACAATGAATTATCAATCATCCATTAGTCTATCCCCATCTTGCAAAATAATGTATAAATTACTGTGCGATTAGCCTATGAGAGGACTTATTTACTTATTGTGCACTTAGCCTATAAGTTGAATTACCTTATGTTATATGTTTATTTAATTCATTAGAATTCTTGTACTTATTTAGTCCTGTGTTTATATCTACAGTTTATTTTATAGTTGCTTGGTTGCCCTTTGGAATGCTACATTGGTGGATTTTTTGCTTACCTAATGTATTGGCTTTCAATCAGTCATAAGATACTGATCTATTGCAAGTTACAATATATATATATACACCTGGGTCTTGTTTTATGTGATAGATAGGTTCCTCAGAAAACACGTGCAAATGAAATCGTGCAAAAATGACGTAACTTACCTTGAAAAAGGGGGGATACGGACTGTGATTTTTCAAAACTCGCATAAAAGCAAAGCACCAACGTAAAATTTACTTTAAAATTCGTGCAAAAAAAAAAAATAAGGAAATAAAATATGACTAATAAAAAATTTCAAATTTGAAAAAAATTGATAGAAGACAAACTTTTTTTAACTATAATATTTAATTTTATTCAAAACAATATATTTTTATGCATAATTTACAGTAATTTATATTTTTTTATACACGTTTTAATTATTATCACTATTTGCTGGTAAAAAGGTTCGTTTGCAAACTGATAAAAAAATCAGATTTTTCACAAGATGAAATACAACTAGTGCCAACGTCACTCTCATGTTGTGTTAATTAATGGTTTTCTGGTGACAACGTAATTAGTAATTAATCTAACAACTAAAAATTAAATTCTTATTTTTGTCTTTAATTTTCCAATTTTTAATTGTGCCCACTGCTATTACTCATCTTTTAAAAATAAACTTGCAGACACTAAATGATTAATAATTGATTACATTCTTTTTTAAAAAGTAAAAACAGAATGATTTAAAATGCAAAATTAACACGCACAATGTTTGAACAAATTTACATTATAATCTTGTAAAATTTAATGTGTGTATACATAAAATGTGGAAATCATGATTTTAATTTCATTATTGCATAAAATCTTACTATTATAAAGCACTGAAAATATTGAAATTACTAAGTTGAAAGTCAAATTTCAATAATGTGCTATTACTTTCAATATAATGTGAGTGCACAAAATTTATTATTTAAAGTAATAGCACATTATCGGAGTTCGACTTCCGGTGAAACACAAATCGCGTAACTTCAAAATCGAGTTAAATAAGTCCACGTAAAAAGAGACCCAGGTATATATATATATTAAGCATTAAATCACCCTTCATGGTTAAGAAATCCAGTACCACCCATGTGAACTAATATATAAATACATTAGAGTTCGTATTTCAAAATAGCTAGCTCAAAATGATACTGCTTTGAAATGCACTGGGATTATTTTATATATATATATGGTGAAACTGAACTCAATTCAGACCCATATAGCTATCTGATTTATTTCACTGGATTTGAAGATATTTATGTATCTGAAAAATTCATGCTTTCAGGCTAATAGAAACATGTTTCATAAAAATTGTTTGTAGAGTTGGTGTTTAGATCTAGTTTCTAGTCTTCCTACCTTTTACTGATGTGAGCCAACTAGCTCAAAACCATGGTTTAAAGGTTGGAGACAATTTGAAAGAGATATTGAATTTTATCTCTCTCAGCATTTATGTAAACAAAGCTTGATAGTGGGCTATTGGTAAAGCTCCATCTAGTGATCATAAAATGCAAGCTATGAGCAAGTTAAGAAATTTATAACTTGTTTTGTTTATCATAAATGTACCCTTGAAGGTTTTTGCAATGATATAGATTGCAGAGGCTTTTACTATATGGTGAAACTGAACTGAATTCAGACCCATATAGCTATCTAGTTTGTTTGACTGGACTTGAAGATATTTACGTATCTGAAAAATTCATGTTTTCAGGCTGATAGAAATCTGTTTCATAAAAGCTGTTTGTAGAGTTGGTGTTTAGATCTAGTTTCTAGTCTTCCCACCCTTTTTCTGACGTGAGCCAACTAGCTTGAAATCATGGTTTAAAGGTTGGATACAACTTGAGATATTGAATTTTATCTCTCTCAGCATTTATGTAAAAAAGCTTGATAGTGGGCTATTGGTAAAGCTCCATCTAGTGATCATATATATATATCATCATCATCATCAACCATTATCAATCCACTGCAGGATGAAGGTCTCTCCAAGTTTAAGCCATCTTCTCCAATCTTTAGCTTTTCTTCTCTACATCACCCCTGCACACTTTCTTATTTCATCCATCCATTTCACATATGGTCTCTTTCTGAGTCTTTTACAATCTCTTGGAATCCAGTTTAAGATTTTAATTGTCCATCTGTTATTATCTCTTCTAGCAATATGTCCAGCCCAACTCCACTTCAATCTTTTAATTTTTTCAATGAGGTCAGTAACACCTGTTTGTTCTCTTACCCATACATTGTGTTTTCGATCTCTTCTTGTTATATATATATATATATATTCTTCTATCAAATAAAGACTACATATTAATTGCTAATTAGCATTTTCATAGGTACTGAAATGTTGAGAAGTCATATAAGATTCAAAAGTTATTGTATTCACTACTGAAGAGAAATGGTTGCTAACAATACAATAAGAATATGTACTACAAAAAATTATTAAATTCAGAAATTAAGAAATTGATTCAGGAAATAAAGGTTTTTAGAACTAAGTTCATCTATATAATTTTCTTGGTCATATATGATATTACCTAGATTCATCATCTTTGTAATATAGTTTTCCAATTACTTTTGTGGCTATTGGTATTACTTTTTTGGTATATGTAGTTTAAAAAATTATTATATGGCTTTTAATATTGCAATTGTAATGGTATGTCATCAAGCATTGGTGGTCAAGAGGTCAGCGACAGCTGCTTTACAAGTAGTTGTCCCGGGTTGGTGGGAACGCTTCCCAGCTGATGCTGTGGCACATGAGAAAAAAAATTGTAATGGTATCTAAGATGGCAAAATGCTATTTTGATGGAGCTATAAAGATGATGTTTAGGGATGGGGTATGGAAGAAATGAAAATATTAATGTGGTAAGGATGTAAATATCAGATTTTTCTTTTAGCAAGGCAAAATATTGATACATCATTAAAATAAGAAAAATAACAAACTTGTGAGGTCATTATTCCCAATGGATTTGAACTATAGATCACAATATTTCTAAACAATATCATATTAGCATATAAAAGCGATTTACCCGCTGATGAAGAAGCTGCAAAAACCAAAACAATTAAATAGGCCAAGCGCTTTCGAGGTTTTCCCTCATATTCATGGCCAACAATATCATATTATGATAAGAGTTTGTATATTATAATACTTGTTAATTTTAACTAAACAATTTTTTTTATTTAATATACAAACACAGGTCATTAACCAACACTTACAATATACACACTCACGTGTGGTTATTGTTTTATTGTCTGGTTGAAGTGTCTTAAACTCAAAGGATCATATACATATTAAGCACCAAACTATTCTATATTATATATTTTCATTGTTTAAATCGGTGTTGAAAATCTGATGTCAATAAATTGAACATATTTTTAAAATATATTATCCATTTGATTTAAATATTCATTCTTTCTAGTCTGTGTTTCAGACATCCTTCTAAGTAAGGTAATGAAGTAACGAGAGAAGTTGGGTTGCTAAGATTGCTTTATGCTGTGACTAGAGGACCTTTCAATTAACTATTGAAACAGTTGCATAAGTATTACTCTCAACATGTAGTATATATTAAAGTGAAGACTTTTATAGATAAAAGGTGTATTATAATTCATAGTAATTTTTGAGGATTTGGCAAAACGACACTTGTTCACTAATTGGGTAAAAATGAGATGCGATTACTCCAAATATATATATATATACATATATATATAAAATACTAATAAAATTAAAAATTGCAGACACAAATGAACCCAATGAAATCATAGAACAGAATAGAATAGATAAAAGTTAATGGCTAATGTTATCCTAATAATGATACCATTATATCTTTTAAAATTTTACCTAGTGAATTCTGACAAATTACTATGAATTATATATGTGTGTGTGCGCGCGAATGTGCATAAAAGTTGCATTGGATCCTTGAGAAATAACTATTGGAAAGTTTATCGATTCAGTAATTTCGTACTTGTTAATAAAGTACTTTATTAATTAGTATATTTAAATCTTGCATTAATTGCTACTATTATTCCGTATTTTTTAATTACTATACTTTCAAAAATGTTTTAATTTTTATATCGGATTAAATACTCTTCCCTAACTTCAATTTTAAAATTTTATGTATGTGTATATATATAAAAACTTCTACCACTTTAATCCATTAAGAAAATAATTTTATCCTATTATTTTAACTTTTTCCAACCTATCTTCAGAGTATTAGAAGAACACTCAGACACAAGTATTATATTAATATTAATTTACTTTTGAAATATTTATAGTAAAGTGAAATTCAGCTTGCCGAAGGCTCTTAATGAAGATTAATTTACATTTGCCTTACGTAAATGGTTAAGCCAATAAAAGTCAAAAATTTTAAAGAAAATTTGGTGAAGTAAAGAGATTTCATAAAATTTCATTTTTTTTCTGCTGAATTATTTGAAGGAGAAAAAAGCTAATATTTATTAAATATAAAGAGTAGATTAAATATAAGACTTCTTCATAAAATTAGGTTATTTATTTAATCAAATGACTGAAAAGCAAATTAAAGATCGGAGTAAAATATATTTTTTAAGATATTTTATTTGAGCGCGCGCGCACACACACACACACATAATCCAAATTAGTATAGTGTTAAAATTCAATAATCTATACATATTAAAACAGTTTATTTCTTCATAGGCATTGAGTTATTATCATTATTTTTTGCTTAAAAAGTATTGAAGAATATTTATCAAAACACTATTTTAACGTAATGTAAAGATTATAACAAAGAATCTCCAGCAAAATGGAACATATAGCTAAGGGCAGATCACAATGGAAAACTATAATTAGTCAAAGTGTTGAAGTATTTCAGAAAAAGAAATTAATTGGAAAAGATATTATTAAAGGACAGCATTGCAAAATATTAACTAAATAAAATAATGAATCATTATATTTTATATGTGGGTGTATTTGTTCATTATTAATATGTATATCAGCACCGAACTCATCTCAAATGGATTGTAGTTTTTGTTATTACTACTACTGTTACTACTACTGCTACCACTACCCCTACGTTTGACACAACCCCCACCTCTACCCCTAGATATAATTCTATTCCTACTGCTACTACTATACTGCTACTACTACTAGTGCTGCTGCTACTGTTACTACAGCAACTACTACTACTACTACTACTACTCTACTACTACTATTATTATTATTGTTATCGTTAAAATTTAAGCCTTGGATGGATGGATCATCAGACAATTTAAAAAAATTCAATGTTGAAATTAAACCATGTATTAGGAAGTTAAAATTTAAATATTATGAAGAATTTCTTATTGATAAAAATATTTCTTTGAAATGGAGAACAATAAATTCATTGATTAAAAAATCTTCTCCTAATCGAATTAAGTATACTGAAAATTTAATTGAATTACAGAATAATGAAAAATATTTAGCTGATTGATTTAATGAGTATTTTGCAAATGTATTGATGCATGATATAACAGAACAGATTTTGTCTTCCTCTTCATGTTTAAATTCTTTTTTATATTCTGATGTTTCTGAATCTCAGTTCTCTGTATCAATTGATAATTTAAAAAATGTATGTTCTTTTGGATTAGGTGGTATAACACCTACGATTCTTAAAGAGAATAAGATAGCATTTTTGCCTGTTTTGGTTCATTTATTTAATTGATCTGTAAATATATCAAATTTATTAAGCACAAGCAGATAACATTGTAATAATGTGAAAGCTAAAACCTTCGAAAGATGTGCTTTAAACATGCTTAGCAATGACTGCATGTGGACCTCTTAATTCTAAAACACAAGTCAGAACTATAAGAAAAAGATGGGACCACCTTATAGTTCTTACTTGTGTTTTAGAATTAAGAGGTCCACGAGCAGTCATTGTTACATGTGATTGGCTGTCACATAAGCATGTTTAAAGTGCATCTTTTGAAGATTTTAGCTTTCACATTATTAATTGATCTTTGTGTTCTGAATCATTTCCAGAATGTTTCAAAGTTAATGTTATTACTCCTATTTATGAAAAGGATAATTCCATTCTTATGATTAATTATAAGCCTATTTCTGTTTTTTCTAAATTATTGGAAATGACTGGTAAAGACCAAATGTCATTTTCTTTCAAAAATCAAATATTATCTAATAATTAATATGGTTTTATTCCTGGTAGAAGTACATTAGATGCTTTAAAACATCTTGTTCATTATTTAACATCTTCACTAGATCATGAACTTAAATTGTATTTATCTTGTTTATCTATAGTTTGATTCTGTTATAGAATATTTTGTTAAGTGTTGTTTTGTTTTTTTTTTTTTCTTGTTTGGTGGTAGTTATTTAAAAGTAGAAAAAGTTATTATATTTATGGTTTTGTGTATGTGACTTATTATTATGGGTCGAAGATTTAGTATTGGTCCTTTGTTGTTTTTAATTTACATTATAATTTTACTAAACTATTCTAAGATTTTTGGTTTTGTTTATTGTTTGTCTTATGTTGTTTTTAAAATTGTCTTGAAAAGGTAGTGAATGAAGATTTGGATTTAATTAATAAATGTGCATATAATTCTTTATTAGTAAATTTGGTAAATAAAAGCTATTCTTTTTCTTATAAGATACTTTTTTCTCTTAATTAATTTGTTAAGTATATTTTGTTTTAATATATGTGTATTTGAAGAATATTCCTTTGATAAATAATTATTGTTATTTGGAATATATATTGCATATTGTTTGGAAATCTATTGCATCTTTGTAACAGTTATAATTTAAATTATATGTTTTATTATTTAGTAAATTTTTTCCTATGTCAGCTTTTCTTTTTATTTATATTGTTTATGAGATTTTATCTGTATATCATTATTTGGGGTATACTTCTCATATATTCTATCTTCTTTGTGTGTTTAAAATTATACTTTTATATATCTTTGTAGATCTCGTTCCTTTTCTGTTTGAGTATTTTTATTGGTTTTATTTATGTAAATCACTTATATCAATATTGTAGTTATTTATATGGTAAAATATATTTTGTAGTATTTGAAGTAGAAAAAAATAAATTTAGGATTTATTAAAAGAAATTAATTTTTTTTAGTTTGGATATTTTTTTTTTTTTAAAAAATAAGTAAAATTTTCATATATTTTTTTTGTTCTATAAAAATAAAGGTAAAAATTGGAAAGAAAAAAAATTACTATCAGTAGCAAAAAAATATTTTAGTTATAAAGTTGGGATTTAAAAAGGAATTTGTAACTTAAATTTAAGAAAGTGTAAAGATTATTATCTTATATGTGATAAAAGGAAAGAAATAGATGTGAAGTTTAAAACTGGATTGAGGTATAAAGAAGAGAACTTGATCTAGGTCTTCTCTTTACCTTCTGATTAATTTGAGAGTTGGTGGTTTCTGTGAGCATAACTTGCATAATATATTTCTACACAGGTACACCATTGTGTACAATGTCAAGATGAAAGAGCTTAGAATACCATTTTTGAATGAAAAGGTAAAACTGTTCTTTTTTTCAGCTATAGAAAGAACAATAATCAAAGACGCCGCAGGAAAGACCAATGGAAATTCCTATGAGTGATCATAAATCTACACTAATTATAAGTTAAATAACTTTTCCAATTGTGATAAAGTTTGAAAATTTTAAAAATAAGCTTAAAATATCCCAATAAAGACTTTAAATTCTATTATTGAAAGATCTTGTTACTAAGAATATAATTGTTGAATTTTTTTTTTTAATTAATAGATTCATGTCTGGATTGGCGTGTGTAATCTTTCAATTAATTAATTAATAATGTGTTTTTTTAATATTTTAATTTGTTAGAATAAAAATATTTATTTCTAATACAACTATTCATTGTGGTTATTAATGTTATTAATAAATTTATTAATGTTAATTATTAAGATTTGAAAATATAATTTACCTTTGCCAACGCTGTACTGAAACAAATCCTCTGGAGATTAAGATAATTTTGTATAACTAAATAAATAAAAGGGGTTTGCAGTGGATTTGATAAAATCCTGGTGCCTTTCAAATAAATTAAAAGCTGGCTTATTTGATCCCATTATTTTAGTAGTTACATTAGTTGAAAGGGTGTTGTGTGACCAGGAAAGATAATTGCGTTCATTAAATCTTACTGAATTTTCTGACGAAAAAAATTTAATAGATAGGATGTAATTTGGTCACCAAGTACGGATAGTTAACTCATAAAAAAACCCAAGAGAGCAGTGGATGTTACAATATTAAATTATTTTTGACTTTTTTTGTACTAAACTTTTTCTGCATCCGAGAGTTTCTGTTCTAAATATTCGTCTTTATAATAGAATTCAATTACCTTTACCGTATTTTTTTAAGGAATCTAGTAGAAGAAAATATGTCTTTTTTGGTTCAAATTTATTTATGAGTGTTCAAGTGATTTCATTAATATTTCTTATGTATCTTTCAAAAAGTATTTATGTCAGTGGTTGTGTAGTATGTACTAATTTTGGCATTTATTTATATTCCTATTTTTATATTTATTTTATTTATTTAATTTATTTTCTAAATTGTACTTTTTTGCTATTTTTATTTTGTTACTTTTTACATGTAAACTCCTTGCACAAACTTTTTCTTGTTTGAAGTTTTTAAATAATAATAATAATAATAATAATTATTATTATTATTATTATTATTATTATTATTATTATTATTATTATTATTATGATGATGATGATGATGACGATGACGATGATAGAATGGTAAATGAAAACTAAAAAAACATTTAAATAAAATTTAATAAGTATTTTGAATATATTTGCATCTAGGATATTATAACAATATTTCATAAATTTTTATATTCATTAGATATTTTAATTATTCCTATGCTAAATATCTTCTTTTCTGGAAAAAAAAGTATGTGATAATTTATAAAAACATGATAGAGCTTAGTCAAATATGTTCACTGATAAAATTATCATCTATAGATGAAAGGGAAAGCGTTGTTTATTTTTTGGACAAAAATAATTACTAATATGTAATAATAAAACATATTTTATTCATAACAAAATTTATATAATATTAAGTTTAATGTGTCGAATTATTCTCAATTAGAAAACGCTATAACGAGAACAGTAACTAATGAAATCCAACTGCACCAGACCAATAGTTAAACTAAAACTCACTGGATGATTGCATTCAAAAAAAAAGGTTCCCCTTTTAAAGACCACTCTCGATCCAATACAGAGAACAAAGCAATGCAGTTACTTTTATAAGTGTAAAAACATCAAAGTACAGCAAACTTTCCAATTTTCCTTCAAAATAAATCCCTCCACAGATGCTTATTTTGCCCCTCTACATATATATTATAATGATCCAAAAGAAAGTGAAGATGAATCTACGATATCTGCACTACAAGGGCGCCATCTAGGCATTTGAGCCTAGAAAAATTTATAAAGTAGGCAGATACGCGCTGTTAAGATTCCACTTTATTTAAATATTCAGACCGTTAGCCCATTGTCACTAGCTCATAGAGTAGCAGAGATTTTCAACATTTTTATAAGTTTTAATAGATTTAGATTCTCAAAATATATTAATATTTAAAACAATAAAATAAAAGAAGCCACTGCCAGTAATTAACACACAAATAGATTTTTATTAACGCACATTTAAAATTGAGGAATAAATTTATTTTTAGATTTTAACATTAATAATTTTTTTAAATTTAAATTCAAATTACTATTTAAATAGACCGCACAGATGGATATTTAAATTATATTTTACTTTAGCATGTCGAGCATAGATAGTCTACATAGATTTTTTTCCACTTAAAAACTTATCAAAACATTCATTCAATCTCAGACTAAAAGTTCTTAGCCAACCCAATGTCAGCTTCCAGATATATATTTGCAACCAATGTAATATGAAGATGCTAGCATAAAACCATGCCGACAGAAATGTGCATCTGACAGCATGATATTATTTGAAGGAAATGATCCGTGTCCAGAACAGGAAAGCGCATCTGCCTGACTAAGGAATCATGTATATAATTTTTTTTAAAGAGTGCTACGTATGGGGGAGAGTGGTCTTTCTGTTGTCTTATAAATCCCTGTCCATAGAGCTAGAAGGGGTCAATGGCACAGGAAATACATCTGCGACCATTTCAATGATATGACTGCCTCTTTGGGGTCATGCATTCAGTTGGGCACATTGCCCTGTATGCTAAACATGCTTCACATTACATTAATATAAACACCCATATATCCCTCCACAAGCATTGCCCTAACTACGAAACAAATAGCCTGAAATTAAAATCCCTTAAATTAAACATAAACGAATTTAAACATAGTTATTAATCTTTATCCATGCAGCTATCTACACCCAACTTTAATTTAATACATTTTATTTAACAGATAAAAATAAATAACCTAGTTAAATACAAACATAAATAATTAAATTAAAAAAAAATGGAAATGATTGAAATAGCAAACATATATAAAAACAAATATTTATAATTGATTTAGAGTTCTATTCTTGGTCAGATAAGAGTACATTCATTTATATTACTTTTTTTTTGGATTGATTACTTATTGACGTTATACGGTAATTATTTAAAAGAAAGTTCAATTGGTAAAAGTTTATACTTTACGGATTCTGCAGATTTTGAGGTCCATCTTCGTGATCACTTATGTAGATTGTTTGTTCTTCCTTTTTAAAAATGAAGCCGCTACTTGCCATTCCTTTTTGGTCCCTAACTGTCATAGGGAGGTCTCAGCTGGTTGTCCGAAAATTAAATTTATTGCAGACTTCCACATCGTGAAAATCTGCAATATAGCTAGTTATAATGACATATTCATAGTCAGCTCTCAGATAACAATTATAATAATAATTTGGCTTTTATATTTTTATTAGTCTCTTATCATCCAATCTTTGGATTCAACTGGCAAGACATCACTAATCCTCTAGTGTTTCAATTACAGTCCATGCTGACATTTCTGGTGTTTGCATTGGTCATTTAATTTCTTTGTACTCTCTTATCGAACCATTTAACTTATTTTAAATGCCTCAAGGGCCAGTTTGCTTTTGAACAATTATTTAATTAATAAGACAATCATTTCCATTTTTTAAGATTATAGAAATCAACATTATTTCTATTTTTAAAATATCAGTCTTTATATTTTTACAACAAAAAATACTTTCAAATACTTTTTCTTAAAATAGTTTAAGTTTTCCATCTGCGCGACAATATATATATATTAAACAACTTTTACTTTTCAGTTTTTAAGTTTTTTCCTTTTTAATAAATCAATTTTATTTACGATCTTTTTATTTTCATTTTAAAATAATGTGACGGGATATTATATTCCGTTACAATATATATATATATATTCACTAGATGGAGCTTACCACTAGTTCCAAACAAGATTTAATCATAAGTGCCAACAGAGAAAGAATTCAAAATCTCTATTGTACTATCCTCATCTCCAGACCAATTGGTTTTGAGCTTAATGGCTCACCTCAGTGAAGAGTTAAGATTTCAGAAACTAGATCTACAACTCCAACTCAGAGCATTTATTTAATGCGTTACTATCAGTTTGAAAACTCAAATTTTTCAGAAACATAAATGTCTTCAAATTTAGCTTTACAAACTAGATAGCTATATGGGTCTGAACTCAGTTCAGTTTCACCATATACTAATAGCTAAAGCAATATTACATTGCAAAAGCCTTCAAGGGTACACTTATAATAATTAATAAAACAAGTCACAAATGCCTTTAAGCTTGTGCTAAAATGTTCACTAGATGGAGCTTACCACTAGCTCCAAACAAGCTTTAATCATAAGTGCCAACAGAGAAAGAATTCCAAATCTCTATTGTATATATATATATTTGGAAACTCAGACAAAAACTATTCTATATAAAATACAGATAAAAAGATATCCATTTACTGATCTATGTTAAATGGCTGACTATCTGAGTTGACTATGGACTAGCTATCTCAAAAAAATAGTATGTCTCTTGAAAATAATTTTGTATGACCCATATTTGAGTAAAACATAATATGTAGATGCCCCATACCCACACTATAGGCTCCTTTTTTAAAGAAAGGTAATCAAAGAATAGTAACTATGTTTACAATTTACAGAGATATTTTCTATTGCTGTCACTCACAAAGAGATCAGCATTTATTTGCAAATTTGTTAAACTTAGATAAACAATGAATGTACAGTTAAATGCTTCCAAAATTATGTTTTCATAATCAATATTTTTATGAATTTTACTTCAAACAAATAATTTATGCAAATGTTTTAGTGATGCAATATGAAGCAAGACTGGATGAAAAATTTTAATGTATTTACATAGAATCCTAGCTGGAAACATTTGCCACCTATTTTATTTTAAATAATCAATTTTCAGGGGCTTCTAGTATAAATAATAGGACAAACTCTTCAGCTATTACATTCACTATTTACTTATTTTAAATTTATTAGAATGATAAATAAAAGAGACCAAAAAGTCCAAAAGGTTATAATTAAAAAAATTTTTAATGTAAACTCACAACACCAGCTGTAAACTAATCTCAGGGCACTTGAGCAATATTTTTGGAGACTTCTAACCATATTCCTTTTCAAATAGATATGAGCTTAGAACATGTTTGCACATGACACCATCATTGTATCTTTTTCTGTCAGTGAAAGATTCCAAATTTTAATCTTGCTTCCAAAAATGATAAAGTAAAAAATGAATGTTAAATTATCATGTGTTAACAAGTCTTACGTAAATAACAATAATCTTAGCCACATGTTAATTGTTCATCTCATTATAAGTGTTCACGTTGTGTTAACATGTGGACATTATATTCTGAATGAACATGTACTTGAATTTTGTAAAATTAACATTCAATTTAGATACATTTTTTTAATGTTTGAGGGAAAAAAATGAAAACAATTTTCAGGGTCGGAATATTAGTGATTTTTTTCTCAAAATTATTTTCTTGATCATATATAGCTTATTAACTTTAAAAAATATTAACAAATGTATTCTAAATTAAATATTAATATTAAAAAATTCAAATACCATTTTAATAAACACCATTCACAACATAACATACAAATGTTAAGATGTAGCAAAATTATAATTATTTTTTATCATTTTTTTTTGCCTTATCATTTTAGGAAATATGATTAAAATCTGGAATCTTTCATCAACAGAACAAGATGCTGGGAAATACTTTCAACATTTTATTTTCTATTTAATAAATAAATAAAAAGTAAATATTTAATATGATAACTTAAAGTCAGCCATATTGTTTATACTGGAAGCATCTAAAAATGGATTTTTTAACATAAAATGGCTGGCAAGCTTCCAGCAGGTATTTTACATAAGTACCAATTTTAATTACAAAATTTTTTAAAAAAAATAATATAAAATAAATGTATTTATATGAGTCACTGAAAATATCCAGTGTGCAACATACAAATTAATACAACTCTGCCAATAAACAAGAAAGTGCAGTATAAGCCCACCTCTACTTTTTCTTGGATATGTATATTTAATTTATTGACATGTTGCAATATAGTGTGTGAATTATATATTAAGAGAATTTCAGGATAACCATAAGCTTTTCTGAATCATTATAAACAATCTGAGTTGATCTGCCTACTTAAGAATTCCTGAATACTACATGAATCAATACTTAATAAATAGATGTAAATATTATTTGGGATAGCTAAAATATAGATGAAATTTATGTGGAAGTTACTGAAAACAAGCAAGCTATATGTAATCTAATACACTAATGCACAAGAGTAATAAATATATGCAAGTATGTTTGTGGATAAAATCCCTATCTAGTGCTTAATTATCCAATATCCCCAGACTAATTGCTAGCTTTTGGTTTTCATCATTGAGGAGCCTTGGATCTGAGAGTACTGCATCTAGATCTTGATGTCTAATGTAACCCTCCAGCAGCCATTTTTACTTTTTTAACTAACTATAAATTTAGCTTTAAGTCCAAAGTGAAACAAATTTTTTTTTCAAGCTAAGCTCATTAGCTTGTATAGTCATATATAACTGAATTCAGTTCAGCATCCATTTTTTTTTGGCGTCTTTGGTTCTTTAATAACCAAAGTCATCATAATCCTATTGGTTTGCACTGAGTGGCATTACTGTATGGAGAGTTTTACTTCTGTGAAAAACAGTTTGTATAAGCATAAAGAATGGTGATCATGTGATGTTTGATGGTTTAATACCAATCCTGCCCAGTAGGATTATGGTGACTATGTTTATTAAAGAACCAAAGACACCAAAACATATGGATGCTGAACTGAGTTCAGATCTACATAATTATGCAAGCTAATGAGCTTATCTTGAAAACCTAATTGTATTTTCATTTTTGAATCAAAACTTTACAGTTATCTAAAAAAATAAAAGGTGGCTGCTAGAGGATTGCCTTAGATCTTAAGATATAGGTGCAGTGCTCTCAGATCCAGGGCTCCTCACTAATGAAATGTCAAGCTAGAAACTAGTCTGGGGATATTGGATGAGTAGGCATGATATACAGATTTTAAGCACAAAGCTCCCTGCATTCATTGATTACTCAGGCTTGCACTGAGTGGCACTACTGTATGGAGAGTTTTGCCTCTGGGAAAAACAGCTAGGACAAGCATAAATCTGGTGATCACATGATGTTTAATGGTTTAATACAATAGTAAATGAAAAGCACAGAATGAGTACTGAATGATCCCACCTGCATTTCAGCTTGATATTATTTAAGCATATTTAAATGTTTACTAAAATCTTATCTAGCAATGTTCCCCATTAATCTAAAACATTGGCACCAAATTATTTTATATAAAATTTTGTTTTAGTTATTTTTTTCTGTAATTAAAACTTTCCTTCACTTCTTATGTTACTAACAATTGAATGAGTTGTTGTTCAGGAGTTCATATGAAAGTTTATATAAAATTTGAGCACCAAACATGACAGAGCAGAGTTTGAATCCGAGTTTTAGACAACTCCTCTCTGCTACTACTACTCTAAACCATGTAAAGTTTATTTTCTATCTATATTTAATATAGTCTTGACAACCATTAGAATTACTTGGCTGAATATAGCAGACATATTTTAGAGATGAGTAACTATTATATATAATAGTCAGTTTAGATGTTGAACCTTTTGGATATCGTATATTAGTATATATATTATTTCACTTTCTGTCATCAAGTTGCAATTATTAGTATCCACATAAACTTATTAGACCATAGATAGAAGTGTATTTTTATCTTTACTATTAGTTAATATGAGGTTGCCTTGACAACAGATTGAGATTGTTGATTGTTATTGATATTGGTATTGTTTAAGTGTTGACTCCTTTCACATATTTAGCACATATGTATACACACATATGGTAAGATAAAATCACCCTCCCAAATGTTAAGTAATTTCAACTATACTCCCTATAAATAAATATATTGAAGTCTCAATCTCAAACAGTCAGCACAAACAGTATTTCATGAATTGTAGCTGTACTGATATTAAATATTGAAATATGAACTTATTCTAACAGAGGTAATTTCTGGACTGCCTGCTTGAGTTTTGGGCTTTTATATATTTATTCATAGGGGACCATAACTGAAATTAGTTAACATTTGGGAAAGTGATTTGATATTTAATTTCAACTAGCAGTTTGTGCTAGGACTATTTTGTATAAAATTTGTGTTGTGAGTTTGCAAAGATTAAATTTGTCCTTCTTTGTATAAATATATTAGACATGTTTGTTTATGAGCAAGTTAAGAGAATTTTTAATGTAAATTTCATGTTCTTTGATTGAATAATTTTCTATATTTTGTTATTTATAATCATTGCAGTTTACAGTTTGAGATACTTTTTTGAACTGGCTGTTTGAGATTTAGACTTCAATATATTTATTCCTGGTGGGCATAGCTGAAAATTCTTAATGTTTAGAAGAGTCATTTGATATTTAATTTTATCTAGTAGTATGCATTGGACTTATATACTGTAATAATAACTCTAGTCAATAGAAGCAGAAGCAGAAAAATAATGAGATTAGTAATTAACTAATTAAAGCTCATTCTTCATACAAATATTCATTTGCTTTAGCTGCTGCACACTCCACATATTACATATCTGAGAGCATGTTCTCAGAGCTATGGGGGGTTTCTTCTATGAGTAGTGAATAACATTAATTGCATATATTTTATCAGTAAAAGTTATGTATAAGATAAAAATATTATAGCAGTATGCTAATTCAATATAATTAATTAGTGTGTTTTTAAAATAGCAAAATTGGTCATTCTGTACTTGCTTTAGTGAATGCATGAAATAACAATAAGTTTGTAAATATGGAAACAATTTACTAATGTTAAAATAAAATAAATCAATCAATAAATAATAAAATAAATCACTAGAATCCTCTTTGGTTATTTTCTTTCTTGAGTACTTTTCAAGTCAGAAATTATAATAAAAGTTTAAGTATTATATTATTATAGTTCCTTCATGAATAAAAAATAATATCATTTTTAACAAATTTTAAAATAGTTTTCATGCTTTAGATTTTTAAAAGTTCAATATTCTTTTCATTTATTTGTCCTGAATATCCACAAATAACAAACAATATCAAAGCATTAAAGATTCTGGCTTTAGGATATTTTATCACTATTTTGAAAGTCTTTTTTCCTTTTAAATATTTTTTTCCCTTTCAGTATCATTAAATAAGGCATTTAATGCAACTGCACAAGGTGTAAGTATTCTTATTTCTTCTCTGGCAAACCATTTGCAGAGTTCCATTTACCAATAGTAGTTATTAACTAGTCACAAGGAATATAGATTGGGCATTGCACTATGATGGAAACCAATGAGTACTTACTTTAAATTAGCATTTCATCTTCTGTACAAGCCTTAGTACAAATAATATTTCCATCGCTTTAAGTAAATTAAAAAATATAATTATAAATATTTATCCTATGCATATTTTCTTTTCCTTTTACTTGATAGATAATTTATTGCACTTTTTATTTCTAATTAAAACAAACAGGGATTGAGGGAAATCTATCCGATTTTAATAATTTTCAATGTCATTTAAATATCAAGGCTTTTGCAAATTTTAAAAACTTTTTGGGGTCTTCTCCATAATGAATTTAATATACCTTATTTTTAACAAAGGGAAAATTAAATAAATGAATAAATCACATTATTTTCCAAAAGTATAATGATATAAGTTTGGCACTGCTAATATAACTGTTACATATCCTTCATCAAGAAGAGATAATGGCACTATGGAATATTCCATTTTTCTTCTTCAAACAATATGAATAATAATTATTTTATATAGTTATTTCATGACATTTTTGTCACATAATTTTTTTTAAATGAAATGTATCCCTTTATTTAAAAACATTATTTTTATTGCAAATCATTAATTCTTTAATAAATCCAAAGTCAACAGGATGCAGACCATCCTTTATCTTTGTTTAATTTAGGTTTTGCCTTTCTCCAAATATGTAGTTATTGGAGAAAATATACTTCATGATGACTTAGTCTATATTATATTCTCTTCAATCTATATTGGAAGTTTATTTTCATCTTGCTCCTTCTTCCAGTTTGATATCCTTTGATTCACCAACTTCAGAATTCAACACTCTGCATGTAATAATCCATTGTTTTAAACTCAAGTTTATGGTAATGTGTTTTACTCACTTTGATTGCCTTTTTTGTAGGCTTTAGAATATTGAATATATTTATTTTTGACTTTTTCAAATAATCTTTTCTATCAATAATCAGGAAAACACCTTTGTTTTCCTAATTCTGGATAAAGATCTTGAAATGTTTGTTACACAGCAAACTGAGGTATGTTTTCACATCTATCATTATTTTTGCATATAGCTTCTTCTTCAATAATATGTTTAACAAAGTGATCCATGTTCAATACATCAGTAGTATTTTCTATTACAACAGATAATTAAAATTTGTGTTATAGCTGTTTCATCTTCTTCAAACTTTTCAACACCAATTACACTGATGATAACTTCCTTAGATTTATCTGGCAGGCTTGAATCCTCACTGATGATGACTTCTTTAGGTTCACCTATTTGCTTTATCATCTCTTGCTTCAGGGTGATTATATTATATTGTACTCTCTGTAATTTTTCTTTTATTCTTTGATTTGAATATATGTTTTTTTTTTCATTTCATTATGCATTTCTTTAATTTCTGCTAGCATTCTATCATTTCCTTTTTTTCTTTTGATCCATTTTATTGTGCATTTCTTTGATTTCTGTCTGCATTTTTCTTTGTTTTGTATTATTACTGATAGCAACATTTCCATTGTAAGTACGACTGGCTTTTGTTTTTCTGACAATTGCACCATCCAGCTATCCTCTTCTACCACTGTCTTGGCCTCCATTGGTTGAGCTTCTCTGGTATCAAATGATTTCATACTTATTTACTGTACACTGTTTTTCTTTAACCATGTTAGCATTAGTATTTATATAACAATTTAACAATTTTTAATTCATTATTCTTTTTTTTTTTTTTTAGCAATTAATAGCAACATCAGTTTAAATCCAGTGCAATATTATCCAGATCTTCCTTCCATCCATTTTAATCTTGCCATTTACACCCTTTATTTAAATCAAAAAAAAAAAAATCTCCTTTCATTTTATGCATATATATATATATATATATCACATTCTTCTTTATCCGAATAAGATATTTGAGGCCTTCATCTTTTTGGGGTCATCTCCATAATGAATTTAACAAAGGGAAAATAATCTAAATGAATATATCATATTATTTTTCAAAAATATAGTGATGTAACTTTGAAAATTCCAATATAACTGTTTCAATACATGCATATATATTATAAGAGATAAATGGGACTCTCTTTTTCTGCATTATAAATCGCTAGTTCTCAGAAGAGAGCGTCGGAGGGGGCAATAACAGCAAATAATATTTTAAAATATAGTTTATAGTACAAAAAGATTAAGATTATAATCTAAGTATTTGATTATCCTCAAATGAATGTATGATTTGCGTGTATAAGTGGAATCAATGCTTAGTTTGGTAATGTGTTTATAAAAAAAGTGGCAATGGATCGATAATATATATTTTTTCTATTCCTATGTGAGTAGGAAATAAAAATTAATTACATTAATTAGATAAGCAAACATTTATTTGTATTTTGTTGTTGTTCATTCAAGAATTTTGGAAATAGGAAATGATAAAAAATACAATTCGTATTATGAAGCAATTAACATACATTTCAAATGCGAATGTAAATCTATTTAATTAAGATTTTAAGATAAGAAATGTTTGCTTTTTTAAAAAAAAAACTTATATTTTAAATAAATAGTTTGTTTACAATATTTTAAACTATTCTTAAGCAGGTATCAAACAAAGATTTAAAAGAACCTTTCAATTAGTAAAGAGTGGATAAAGACATTTTTTGTAATATGGTTTAAGGGGAAGCTAGATTAATTTTAAATTAATAGTATTTGAAATATTGGCATTCTTCATATACCTGGAGCTTAATTGTAAATATATGGAATTTGAACACAGACTTTCAAGCAATCTTCAACTATCTACATTGTCTTATACCACTGATACACATAACCATACACATGTAGAAAAGATAAATAATCACCAATATATGTATTTCGTGCTGAACCAGCACTCATCAGTTGGTCCAGATCATCTTCCACACGTCAGTGCTAAGCACAAAATATATATGTGTGTGGGAGATGGTGATCTGGGCCAAAAATGAAGAGTGCTGGTTCAGCACAAATACATATACTGGTGATTATTTATGTTTTCTACATGTGTGTGCTTATGTGTATCAGTGGTATAAGATAGTGCAGATAGTTGAAGGGTGCTTGAAAGTCTATGTTCAAATCCTGTATATTTAAATGAATATAAAAAAAATTATAAGTAAAAAAAGCAATGAGAGAGAGGAAGGTGGCTAGTAGAATATCTAACATACTATCCAGCAATTTAAGAGACTTATAGTTTCTGTGACTGTAAATTTAATCAGTTATGTAAATGGGAGTGTACTGTAGTCCTAGGCAATATAAAATGCTCAATAGCAATTTGAGAAGCTCTGATAGTTAAATGATAAATAATGCCACTAGTTTTCCACATAATGTGCTTTAAACTCTTAAAAAAGTTAAGTGCCATTATAAATATGAATATAAAAAAATAATTCAGAATGATTTAAAATCATCATATTAGTATTTATCATTTATCAAGAATACAAAAAAATAGACTAGTAATTAAAGTAATTTAGAGATAGAATGTAATTTAAACACTAAGGATTTTTCATCCTAACGCATACACTGTACTGTTTTTTTTTTCATATAATATCTCAATGACTTCATGTGGTAAGGAAATTCTTGAACTAAGACACAATTTCACAAGAGTTAATAGGCAGAAAGAAAATAATGGAAGTAAAGTGAACAGAGAAACATCTTTGCACTCTTAAACTGAGATGCTTTAGATTGGCTTATATAATTCTAAAGTAGGTTTAAAGATAAGACAACCACTCTTATTTCTTCAAAAGTCTCTATCTTGTGTCTTAGTTCGAGGGTTTCTTGATAATCAACAAGATATCATTGAGATATTTATATTACTAAAAAATAATATACTGCATGTGTTAGGATGAAAAATCTTTATTGTTCAATTTTTTGAGTGTGGTAAACTTGAAATACTTAATATCTATTTAGTGAATGGATATGAAAAAGGACTGTATCTCTTAGCAGGAGAGCTGATTTCATTGTGCTCTTTGGTAATATTAAATTTCATATCCAGATGTTAAGTTTGACAGAATAGCTCAGTTTGTTAGAGCGTTTGCCATAAATTCAATATTCAAGAATATAAAGATGCAAGTTCGACTTTTATGTGAATACTGTTACTGAATGTATCAAGACAGCAACACCTGAAGAATAATGGAAAATTATACTATGTTGTGTAAATACTAACATGTTTTGTCTTTTTGTGTGTTATTACTAACAAGTTTTTTGTATTTGGAAAGTTTAAAATTTTTTATACATTCAACATTTACTCATAGATGATAGAAATATTCCAACATATCACATCTAATAATATACCATCATTGCAAATCTTCAAGCAAATGTTAAAAAAAGAACTTTTTTTTCTGCCAATGTTATCAATCACCACATTATAAAATGTCAAATTATTTTTTTATGTTTTTTTTATAAATGATAAAATACTTTTAATTTTTAACATTAAATTTCTGAACAATATCTGAGTAAAAATTATTTAGCAAACCATTTGATTACAAAACTATTTATTAATATAAAGCAAAAATAAAAGTAATTTAATAAAATTAAACTTATATTACAACCCACAAGATGTCTATAGGTTATTTACCCTCTTTTAACATCATTTACAATTTTATTTGTGCACATTTCTTCCCCCACCCTCCATTAAAATAACAGTAATTGGTGACTTTCATCACGGGCTATAAACTTAAACTTATAGGGGCAAAAATCACCTATAAACTTAAACTGATAGGGGCAAAAATCATGTTAATAATAACAAAACATTTTTCTGCTTAAAAATTATGTGATAATTAAGTGCCAAAAGTGAAATATTATTTGTCAAGCGTTGTTAGCTGAGAGGTCAGTGCAGCAGCCTTGCAAGCAAGCAGATGGTTGCAGACAGTTATTGCAGGTTCGCCTCCCAGCTGATGCTATGACATATGGAAAAAAAAGTGAAATATTAAGCTTTGATATATAAATCTTTAGCTTAACATAAATCATTCTACCATATGGAAAAAGAAAGTGAAATATTAAGCTTTGATATATAAATCTTTAGCTTAACATAAATCATTCTACCACAGCAGCGAATGATGTAAATATATTGAATTATATAAACTACTTTAGCATAATTATATTTTAATCTTTTATTAAAATGTAAAAAAAAATTAGAAAAAAAATACATAATTTAGTCATGAATATTAATAAATTATTACAAATGTAATTAAAGTCCTTCTAGAAATAATAATAATAACAATGATGATGATGATGATAAAATCCTTTGTATATGCTGTCTATGTTCAGTAATCCTTTAACTAGTATATTACATCAAAGATTTCATCGCTATTAAGTATTAATAAGCGTCTATATCTAATAAAAAATAATTTTCTTTTACATATTTAAGATAAAGTTGTTTTACGCTTTATATAATTTCAGATTAAATAATACGTTTTGATTAAAACCTAAACATCAAAGAAAATAATCTTAAATTTTATAAAACTTGACAAGAATAATTTTATTCATTCTATCATTAAATGCAAAGAGAGAGAATTTTTTTTGCAAAATTTTAAATAAAAAATAAGTATTTTTTTTTAATTTTTATAATCTACTTTAGAAAATGCTTTTCTAATTGTAAATTGTAATAAAATAAACCTGCCACAAAATGACAATAAATATATATTGTAACAGTTTACAAATGTTTCCGTTACATCACTTTCAAATAAAGGTGAAGAAAAATCTAAATAAAATCATCCTTTAATAGAAATATATATATATATATAAAATTAATATAATTTTATTTAAATTAATATATATATAATGCACAGATGGCAAACTAATTATATAATTATTTAAAGTTAAAAATCTAAAACCAGGATTGTTTTAACATAAAAGAATAAAAAAAAGTTGTTAATTAGTTGAATTTATAAGTTATTTTTAATTTTGGAATGGGAATGATTTTCTATAGTGACGTAATAATCAAAAAAGCAAGTCATATATAACATGCAGTTACTTTTATAAGCTTGTATTTACAAAAATGTAATACAGAGAGCGTACCAAACTCTTAATTGATAATACAGCAAAACTCTCCATATAGTAGTGCCATCATCTTGTGCTAACAAGAGCAATCAATGGATGCCAGAAGACTTGTGCATAAAATCCCTATCTAGTGCCTACTCATCCAATATCCCCAGACTAGTTTCTGGCTTGTGGCCTTCATCAGTGACGAGCCTTGGATCTGATAGCACTGCAACTAGATCTTAGGATCTAATGCAACTCTCCAGCACCCACCTTTTAACTCTATTTAACTACAAAACTATGAGAATGAAATTGAAAACACTATTAATATTTTCAACCCAAGCTCAATAGCTTATATAGTCATATGGTTCTGAACTCAATTCAGTACCTATACATTTTAGTGTCTTTGACTCTTTAACAACCATAGCCACCACTATTCTATTAGGCAGGATTGGTGTTAAACTACTAACCATCACATGATCACTATCTCATACTAGCACAATAATTGTTATTAAACAATTCAAAATACAGCAAAACTCTCCATATAGTAGTGCCATCTTGTGGAGAGTTTTGCTGTATTTTGAATTGTTTAATAACAATTATTGTGCTAGTATGAGATAGTGATCATGTGATGGTTAGTGGTTTAACACCAATCCTGCCTAATAGGATAGTGGTGGCTATGGTTGTTAAAGAGCCAAAGACACCAAAATGTATGGGTACTGAATTGAGTTCAGACCCATATGACTATATAAGCTATTGAGCTTGGGTTGAAAATATTAATAGTGTTTTCAATTTCATTCTCATAGTTTTGTAGTTAAATAGAGTTAAAAGGTGGGTGCTGGAGGGTTGCATTAGATCCTAAGATCTAGGTGCAGTGCTCTCAGATCCAAGGCTCCTCACTGATGAAGGCCACAAGCCAGAAACTAGTCTGGGGATATTGGATGAGTAGGCACTAGATAGGGATTTTATGCACAAGCCTTCTGGCATCCATTGATTGCTCTTGTTAGCACAAGATGGCACTACTATATGGAGAGTTTTGCTGTATTTTGAATTGTTTAATAACAATTATTGTGCTAGTATGAGATAGTGATCATGTGATGGTTAGTGGTTTAACACCAATCCTGCCTAATAGGATAGTAGTGGCTATGGTTGTTAAAGAGCCAAAGACACCAAAATGTATGGGTACTGAATTGAGTTCAGACCCAAATGACTATATAAGCTATTGAGCTTGGGTTGAAAATATTAATAGTGTTTTCAATTTCATTCTCATAGTTTTGTAGTTAAATGGAGTTAAAAGGTGGGTGCTGGAGGGTTGCATTAGATCCTAAGATCTAGGTGCAGTGCTCTCAGATCCAAGGCTCCTCACTGATGAAGGCCACAAGCCAGACACTAGTCTGGGGATATTGGATGAGTAGGCACTAGATAGGTATTTTATGCACAAGCCTTCTGGCATCCATTGATTGCTCTTGTTAGCACAAGATGGCACTACTATATGGAGAGTTTTGCTGTATTTTGGATTGTTTAATAACAATTATTGTGCTAGTATGAGATAGTGATCATGTGATGGTTAGTGGTTTACTACCAATCCTGCCTAATAGGATAGTAGTGGATATGGTTGTTAAAGAGCCAAAGACACCAAAATGTATGGGTACTGAATTGAGTTCAGACCCAAATGACTATATAAGCTATTGAGCTTGGGTTGAAAATATTAATAGTGTTTTCAATTTCATTCTCATAGTTTTGTAGTTAAATAGAGTTAAAAGGTGGGTGCTGGAGGGTTGCATTAGATCCTAAGATCTAGGTGCAGTGCTCTCAGATCCAAGGCTCCTCACTGATGAAGGCCACAAGCCAGAAACTAGTCTGGGGATATTGGATGAGTAGGCACTAGATAGGTATTATATGCACAAGCGTTCTGGCATCCATTGATTGCTCTTCTTAGCACAAGATGGCACTACTATATGGAGAGTTTTGCTGTATTTTGGATTGTTTAATAACAATTATTGTGCTAGTATGAGATAGTGATCATGTGATGGTTAGTGGTTTAATACCAATCCTGCCTAATAGGATAGTAGTGGATATGGTTGTTAAAGAGCCAAAGACACCAAAATGTATGGGTACTGAATTGAGTTCAGACCCATATGACTATATAAGCTATTGAGCTTGGGTTGAAAATATTAATAGTGTTTTCAATTTCATTCTCATAGTTTTGTAGTTAAATAGAGTTAAAAGGTGGGTGCTGGAGGGTTGCATTAGATCCTAATATCTAGGTGCAGTGCTCTCAGATCCAAGGCTCCTCACTGATGAAGGCCACAAGTCAGAAACTAGTCTGGGGATATTGGATGAGTAGGCACTAGATAGGTATTTTATGCACAAGCCTTCTGGCATCCATTGATTGCTCTTGTTAGCACAAGGTGGCACTACTATATGGAGAGTTTTGCTGTATTTTGAATTGTTTAATAACAATTATTGTGCTAGTATGAGATAGTGATCATGTGATGGTTAGTGGTTTAATACCAATCCTGCCTAATAGGATAGTAGTGGATATGGTTGTTAAAGAGCCAAAGACACCAAAATGTATGGGTACTGAATTGAGTTCAGACCCATATGACTATATAAGCTATTGAGCTTGGGTTGAAAATATTAATAGTGTTTTCCAATTTCATTCTCATAGTTTTGTAGTTAAATAGAGTTAAAAGGTGGGTGCTGGAGGGTTGCATTAGATCCTAAGATCTAGGTGCAGTGCTCTCAGATCCAAGGCTCCTCACTGATGAAGGCCACAAGCCAGAAACTAGTCTGGGGATATTGGATGAGTAGGCACTAGATAGGGATTTTATGCACAAGCCTTCTGGCATCCATTGATTGCTCTTGTTAGCACAAGATGGCACTACTATATGGAGAGTTTTGCTGCATTTTGAATTGTTTAATAACAATTATTGTGCTAGTATGAGATAGTGATCATGGGACTCTTAATTGATAGTGATAAGGTATGGGATAAAAGAATACATTTATTAATAAAGAATAGGGAGTTAGAGAGATGAAAAACTAGTATGGAGAGTAAAAAGAGTTTAAATATATATAGAAATAAACAGAATGTTAGGTGTGAGTTAATTTATGATAATAGTAAGGAAAGTAGTTTATTGTTTATGGCTGGAACAGAATCTTTAGCAATAAGAGAATATACATGTAAATGGAAAAATATGGGTGATTTAGTCTGTAAATTATGTAAGGAAGAAATAGAAAATATTAGGCATCTGTTAATTGAATGTAAATGCTTGAAAACAGAAAGGGCACATATAATGAAGTTATGGAAAAATAAATATGTAAGTGATTATACAGAAAGTAGATTATTGTTTTTTATGCTGGGTTTGGAAAAAGATAAGAGGGATTTAGATATAAAGGCTGTAGAGTTGACAAAGATTATATAGTGGAAATGGGATGGAGCAGAATATGGGAAGATTTAAGAGTGGGAAATGGAGAATAAAATGGCTAACAGGTTTATGTGGGCATAATTGCTGAGATATTCTTGACTTCGTTTAAGAAGAAGCTACAGTACATCACATCACATCATCAAGTGCAGTATGAGAAAATATTTAAAATCTCTATCCAGAACATTCCTATCTCCAGACCAACTGGTTTCGAGCTTATGGCTCACCTCAGTGAAGAGCTAAGATATTCAGACACTAGATCTAAAACATCAACTCAAAACCCAGCAATCATTTCATACATAATAGTTAAGTAGAAACTGAAATTTTCAGACATGAAAATATCTTTAAATCGAGCTATCTAACTTAAATAGCTATATGGGACTGAACCAAATTCAGATCTACCATATTTTAATAGCCTCAGCATAGCCAAAGCCTTAAAGGTAAAATTACAATAATCAAAAAAGCAAGTCATATATAACGTGACATTACTTTTATTAGCTTGTATTTCCAAAAATATAATACAGCTCTAAAGCAAGCTGGCCAATAACAATGGAAATAAACAATGGTCCACAGAGAAAAGTCATCATCACCAATAAGAAGAACAGTGTCCAGCCAGGCAAAATCGATCCTGGAATTTGATGATAAGGATTCAAAATGATATGAAAAGAAAACTTTTTAGAGGAGTTGTAGATTGGGATTACTCTTACTGATTAAGTGTTATTTTGTCAAATGTTGTTAGCTGAGAGGTCATTGCAGCGCCTTGCAAGCAAGTAGTTGGTTGCAGACGGTTGTGGGTTCACCTCCCAGCCGATGCTATGACCTATGAAATATATATATATATTTATAAGTGTATTGCAGATCTCCAAAATGTAGGGCCCATACAATAAATTAAATTTCCCATATTTGCAAGAGCTGAGGTGACCTCCAGAATTTCCTGAAAACTGGCCAGCAACCAAGTCATCTCTATTTAGGACAATATCAAAATGGGATGGAAGGAAACATGAACATAGTTGTGTGATGTATTAAGGACCACAAAAATGGACTTTAATAAACCTACAGCATTGGAAAGTATGAACTTTTGCTTTGGATTTTAATTATATAATATAAACTTTTCCAAATAGTAATTTTAAATGTAACTTAATTTTTAAAAGAAATATTTTATCTGACTAAAATTTTAAATTTTATTATATTTTTTATATATGTGGTTGATATTTCCATTCTTTAAATTTCATTTAAATTAATTATTTAAAATAAGCAAAAATGGATGCTTAGATTTTTAAGATTATGTTTGTTTAAGGTGTGTTAACTTTGGGCTAGTTGTTTTATAGTTAAATTGGTGTTGATGGATAGATGTATGGATGTTATATGTCAATGTAATCTGGATAGATGCATTGGATACTTATTCCCTTGTGGCAGATTAGCATGCAGGTCATAATACCCATCTGAACATATGACCCAATGGTCATCGTGTTGTCAATGATCGTAGAGGTATTTCCTACACCATTGATTTTCTTATGCTGTTATCCATTTTTACAGAGCATCTCATATATATATATATATGTGTGTGTGTGTGTGTGTGTTTCAAATAATTTCATTTTTGTATCATCAATTGGGCAGTGAATTATTTCTGTCTGTTGGTGAAATTTATTAATGATCATGGGGAAGATGCTCATTCATTCCCATCATGATCATGCTACAGATGTAAATTTTAGTCAGCATGATTGTGTTTATGCTAGTTGTCTCATTTTGCATTGGTCACATTGGTATAGCAGTAAGCTACTGTTGGTTTAAATGTGAGATTTTAGGCTAAGATAAAAAGGATTGGGTTAGATATTTGCATAATCTATGTAGCATATTTATGCTTAGCAAAATATTAAAATTGCATTAAATTTTTTTAAAGTGTACCAATCTGTGCATATAATTTAAATCAAATGTATTCACGAGTTAATTTAAATTTCAGAATTTTTCCTTTTAATGTGTATGTGCTTTATAATAAAATGTTTTGTTAAATTAATTTTGGCAGTAATTTATTTATATATTTTATTAATAATATTTTTTACAATCAAGAATTAAATTTTTTAAATATTTAGAGTGATATTTTAAGCTCAGCTTCTTCATAAGATAGTGTCTGGGGCTTTCATTTTGATAAAAGAGTAATCTCTCCCATATGTATCTGCCAACTTTATAAATTTTCTAGGTTCAAATGGCCTAGTGGCACCTTGGTTTGGCAGATAGATTTAGGAGGTTTCATTGACCATTAGAATATAGTGTGTAAACATGTATTTCATATTTATTAGTGTGCACATATTCTTAATTGTTAATATCCACATAATAGCTACACTTTTCAAGTAGATTCTGCCAACTATCTTCTGTGTAATACAAGTATTTCAGGAATAGTGCACACAAGCTACACCCCTATATGCCCTCTATTACCTAGAAGATAGTTTTATGGATCCATTCAAAACTTTGTAATTATCCTAACATTAATTTTCCGACAAAACATTAAACATCATTTAATTAAAGTTCAAAATGTGCACATTTTTCATATTTATGACTTTTAATTTCAATCATGATAGTTAAGAGCTTATATTTATAATTAAAAATCTCTTTTTAAACAAATATAATGCATATAAATAAATTAAAATCCATGAAAGTATATATAAAAATAACTAAAATGTTAACAGTACTTTATCATACACTTATTTTTACCAAGCTCACTTACATTTGTAACCACTTCAAAAATACAATTAGTTGTAAAAATAAAATATGATTACGTATAAAGACTTTATCCCACCCAAAGAAGCATAGAGAGATGCATGTTGGGAGTACTAATAAGAGATCGAAAACGCAATTTATGGGTAAGAGAACAAATAGGTGTTACTGACCTCATTGAAAAAATTAAAAGACTGAAGTGGAGTTGGGCTGGACATATTGCTAGAAGAGATGACAATAGATGAACAATTGAGATCTTAAACTGAATTCCAAGAGGTTGTAAAAGACCCAGAAAGAGACCACATGTGAGATGGATGGATGAAATAAGAAAGTGTGCAGGGGTGATGTGGAGAAGAGAAGCTAAAGATCGGAGATGGATTGAACTTGGAGAGACCTTCATTCTGCAGTGGATTGATAATGGTTGATGATGATGATAAAGGCTATATAATTATAACAAATTACTTTATTTATTTTACATAAGAACAAATGCTTTAAAATAAAATGTCTTATTTTTTTGCTGTTACCAACAAAAAATCATGCTTTTTATTTATGAGAGAATTATGTTCTATCGTTTATAAATGTTTTTATAATTACATTTGCTGGTACTTGGGTATTATTCCTGCAATATGGACAATATATTGTGCCTTTTCACATTCATATCAATGCACTGGCAACTTTGTAATTTTGTTATTTTGGGAACCATTTACAAAGTTATCTGCAGCTTCAATACGAATGTGGAAAAGGTAGAGCAATACATGGTCCATGTTGTAGGAATAATACCCAATATATATATATTTAAAAGAAAAACAAAAAAATATATGAAAATATACACGTATGCAAAAATGTAAAAAAACATATGAAATATACACGTATGTAGAAATGGAAAAAATATATGAAACATACACGTATGTAGAAATGTATATGATGCTTTGTCTCTGAATTAAATTTATTTCAAAAAATGTGTAAGCCAATAAACATCACATGATCACCATTTCTTATGCTTGCTTATAACTGTTATTGAAACAGCAAAACTCTCTATATGTTTTGCGACTCAGTGCAAGCCAGAGTGATCAATGGATACCAGAAGGCTTGTATATAAAATCCTCCATCTAGTGCCTACTCATCCAATATCTCCAGACTAAATTTCTGGCTTGTGGCTTTCATCAGTGAGGATCCTTGCATCTAAAATCACTGCATCTAGGTCTTAGGATCTAATACAACCTTTCAGTAGCCATCTTTTATCTCTACTTAACTACAAAAACTATGTCTTAAATTGAAAACATTATAATATTTTCAATCCAAGCTCATTAGCTTATATAGTCATATAGGTCTGAACTCAGTTCAGTATTCACATATTTGGTGTCTTTGGTTTTTTAATGACCACAGCTACCACTATCCTATTAGGCAGGATTTGTTTTAAGCCAATAAACATCACATAACACCATTTCTTATGCTTACTTATAACTGTTATTAAAACAGGCAAAGGTTATGGTCATTAAAGAACCAAAGTCACCAAAATGTATGGGTATTGAACTGAGTTCAGACCTACATGACTATATAAGCTAATGAGCTGGCATTGAAAATATTATGTTTTCAATTTAAGACTCATAGTTTTATAGTTAATTAGAGATAAAAGGTGGATGCTGGAAGGTTGCATTAGATCCTAAGATCTAGGTGCAGTACTCTCAGATCCAAGATTCCTCACTGATGAAGGCCACATGCCAGAAATTAGTCTGAAGATATTGGATGAATAGGCACTAGATGGGGATTTTATGCACAAGCCTTCTGGCATCCATTGATTACTCTGGCTTGCACTGAGTTGCAATACGTATAGTGAGTTTTGCCTGTTTTAAAAAAATGTGTAGAAATATTTTTTTAAAAACGCATACCAAAACATTACATGTACTTACTGGCTCTAATATAACATCTCATGTAGTTGAAAAAATCTGAAAAAAGTACCAATATAATAGCCTTTGTTGTATACATTTCAAAACACGTTTTTCTGCACATTTAATATTTTTTTCAAAGAGAAATTACACTCAAATTGTAAAGTTTATTTGATGCTTGCAAGATTACTCCTTTATCACATATATGAAAAGGCTTCCTATCTTTTCTTCATTGCAGGAATAATACCCAATTGTTAGATTTCAAACAATTACGCTATGAAAATGATGGCACATGTTATTATAAAAAAATTGTTACAGAAATCACAATGCCAAAGAATAATTTATGAGCTGAACGAAAATGTTAATGTTAAACAAATTCAATATATGCATTCACATTATTTACTCATGAAAATCATTGATATAATATGTATATATAATACACTGAGATTAATATCCTAACTACTTAATTATTAAGTAAATGAAAAACTGTCGATCCAAAACATGAGACAACTTTTTAGAGAAAAGAATGACCCATCTTCTCTCTTTATCTCAATTTTTTTATATAAAGCAATTTAATTCTTTCAGTGTCAATCCAACACCAAAATTTTTAAATAGACTCTAGCAATGAATATTTTTTACTAGATGCCATGTTTGATTTTGTTTTGTGTGCAATTAAATCTTTTACATATATTGAAAGATTTGTTTATAGACTTCATTATAAATATTTAAGCCTTCTAATAATTAAATTTCTAAAACATAAAAAAAATTATATTTTAAAATTGTGAAAATAAGTATCTAACTGAAAGTTTTACTGATAACAAAGGAAAACATCATTAATGGCTTCATGATATCTATTCAAAAAAGTTAAAAGAAGGAAATATTATAAATTAGAATTTTATGTTACTAAAAAATGATATATTTAGAATTAGTTATCATCAAAGAAAACCAAAACAAATTTTAAAAGTTAATAAATTATTAATTGTTAGTAAAATATTTCACTTACAGTTTTTACAAAAACGATTTTCTTTTTAACCTCTAATGACTTTTTTATGATAATTTCTGGTTTTCATAACATAGGTCATATACTTTCTAAGAGCTGTCTTATTTTAAAATAAAATGTTTTCAAAGGTGCACACACTCTAGTGATGTAGTTGTTGGTTTAATAATAAGTCTTTTACATAATTATTGCATCATAGTTATTAGCAATTACTGAAAATTATGTTTTTGTGGCATTTAGTCACATGGGAAATGAATTTAAAGCACTAGCCAATCGCAAATCACCATGACCTTCATAACTTTGTCAATAGAGGGAGCTGTCAATCAATTCCATAAATGTCTGTATAATGCTGACATCTCTTGGAATTTTTTTACATTTAATATATTAAAAATGGAAGCTTCTTAGAAAGAATCACTGCAATCTATCACACACCGAAATTTAATATATACAATGTTTTAAAACAGTGTAGAAAAGTAGTGAATGCTGTCTAAAATGTCAAATATGATGACATCATCACAGCTTACTTTTGTGAGACAGTTAAGTTTTAAAGTAAAATGATTGATTTAAAAATATCAATGCTTTCAAAGTTCTTTACATACATCTTTATAAAGGAAATTGAGGTAAAGAAAAAGGGCAGTTGGTTCCTTTCTCTAAAATGTTTTGTCTCATGCTTTTAATTGAGAATATTTCATTTACTTAACAAACCAATAGTCAGAGTATTAATCTTGAAATATTAATCAGTGGGAATGTTTACATATATGTAAATTTGTCAGTTCTGTACAAATTTTTTACCAAGATAATTACATCTAATTGAACTTTGGATTTTAGCCAACCAAAAGAACAACCTGGATTCATATCCAAATATTGAAAGAAGTTATTGAAAGGACCAATGATAATGAATTGCCATTATTCTTTCAGGTTAGTAGCTTATGAAAAGATATATAAACATTTTTTAAAAATTAAAGTATTGGATATTATAATATTCTGATGAATATTTATGAAAATGCAGCAGTAACAATAATAGGAAAAGTAACATTGAGAAGAGTGTATGACAAGGTATCTCCATATCTCCAAAATATTTACAGTCATTTTGAAAGAAATATTTCATTGATTAAAAAGGTAAGCTAAGGGAGTAAAAGTAAATGGAGAATGTATTTAAGTCATCTGGATTTTGCAGGTGATGCAATTGGTTTCTCAAATAATACTTTAGAACATCAGGAAATGTTGCAAGAGTTATTCAATGAAAATAATAAAAGAGAATTGAAGGTTAATGTGAAGTTTCTCAAAAGAAGACAATAAAGATGGATAATGATGACTTAGAAGAAGTTAAAAACTACAAATACCTTTGTTACATTATTTCTACAGATGGAAACATAATGGAGAAAATTAATCATGGATTTAAAATTAGTTGATTTTAGAAGAAATATCTTAATATTAAATGGAATTATGATATGTTTCTGAAGAAAGGTGTGTTTTACCACTTTTTACTTATGGATTTGAGATTTGGACACTTAAAAAAAGAACAATGCAAATACTTCAGGTCACTTAATGAAGTATGGAGAAATGCATGTTAGGAGTAACAACAAAAGATTGGAAACAAAATACATGTGTGAGAGAATAAACAGAAGTTATTTGAAAGAATTAAGAGACTGAAATGGAGTTGAAAGGGACATATTGCTAAAAGAAATGATAATAGACGGACAGTTAAAACCATAAATAGGCTTCCAAGAGGTTGTAATAAACCTATGATGTGATGTGAATGAATAAAATAAGAAAGGGTTCTGGGATAATGTGGAGAAAAGAGGTGAGAAATCAGAGAAAATGGATTGAACTTGGAGGGACCATTATCCTGCAGTGGTTTGATAATGGTTGAAAATTATGATGCTGATAATAATTAGTTTGTTAAAAGCAAAGATCTTTTCAACCTGCATGGCAATAAATGAAACTAGTAGTTTATTTATTCAAGTAATCTTTTATTTTTAAATAAGTTATGTCCAAATAACTTTACTCTGTTCTTTCATTAAAATAATTAGAAATAATCAATTTAAAACAAAGTTGAAATAGACAACTCACTATAAATAAATAAAACATTGTTTAGTATATCAATCAGGCTTTTATTTCTTAATGGAACCTTTTCAATATGTTTTGTTTTACACAATCTCATGACCAATTACCTTATATCCCCCCTATAATTATTAAAATACATACATTAAAAATAATTAATAAAATACATATATTGCTAGAATAGCTGATAACATGTGGACAATTGAAATCTTAAACTGGATTCCAAGAGATTGTAAAAGTCCCATAAAGAGACCACATGAGAGATGAATGGATGAAATAAGACTGTGTTCAGGAGTGATGTGGAGAAGAGAAACTAAAGATCAGAGAAGTTGGTTTGAACTTGGAGATACCGTCATCCTGCAGTGGATTGATAATGATTGATGATGATGATGAAAAATGATTAAACTTATTACAGTCCCCCCCCCATAATATATACATATATTTACAAATAATCTAAAAAAGCATTAAAAAAACAATAATAATAATCACTTCCTTTTATTCTTAAAATTATTACTCTATAAAGTTTCCAATAATGTAACAATGTCTATTTTTCCCCTAATTGTGATGGACCTTTAATCATGTTTACAAATTTGTTTAAATTTTCTTGAATATACAATGTTTCATAACATTTATTTTCCTTGTAACTTTTAACATCTTTATTAACTGAATATTTTTTCACAATTTCATTTTATGTCCAGTATCCAATATATATATATATGGTCCTGATTTCTATCCTTTCTGCTAATCACCCTATCATACTCCTTATCACTTTCCATGGCATTCTTTTTTGTCTGACCTATATATATTATATTGAAATGGTCACAGCAAATTTTAAAAATCAACCCTATTTTTAATATTTCCCATCCTTTTTGAGTTACACATCTATTTCCCTAAAGATTTACTATTTGTCCATCCTGTCTTAATTTACTATTTGTCCATCCTATCTTAATATCATCAGACAACTTTTCTTTTATCAATGTTTTATGTAAATGCTCTGAAAATGATTATTATGTTAGATTATTGGAAACTTTAGAGTTATAATTTTAAAAATAAAAGGGATTATTATTATGGTGGTGGGGGTGTAGATTATTTGTAAATATATATATTATGGGGAAGGGGAGAGACTGTAATAAGTTTAATCATTTTATGTACATATATGTATTTTACTAATTATATTTAATATATGTATTTTAATACTTATATTAACTGTAATGTAATGTAAATAATGTTCATTAGAGGGAGTTGTTGTAGTGTAGTTCTTCATGTTAATTGAATGTAAATGTTTGAAAACAGAAAGGATACATATAATGAAGCTGTGGGAAAATAAATATGAAAAGAGTGATTATACAGAAAGTGAATTATTGGTTTTTATGCTGGGTTTGGGAAAAGATAAGGGGGATTTAGATATAAAGGTTATAGAGTTGACAAAGATTATGTTGTGGAAATGTGATAGAGCAGATTATGGGTAAATTTAGAGTGGGGAATGTAAAATAAAGTGGCTAACAGGTTTATCTGGGCATAATTGCTGAGATATTATTGACTTCATTTAAGGAGAAGCCATAATACATCACATCACATGTGATTGTGTAAAAAAAAACATCTTGAAAAGTTCCATTATTGAATGAAAGCCAGATTGATGTATTAATTTATTTTTTTTACTTATAGTGAATTGTCTATTTCAATTTTATTACAAATTGATGATTTTTAATTTTATATATAGAAGGCAACATTATGAATAAATTTTAACATTAAAATTTGATCATTTAAGCAATAAAATAATATCCCCAAACTATAATTGGCATAAAAAATCTTCAGAATCATTACTTCTGAAATCAAACATATAAAAGTTTACTACATATCTTTTCACCCTGCAATATTCAGTTTATTTCTTGTGGTCTTTTCATAAGTGAATTTTAGCACAAATATCCTATAGCATAACTCAGTTCATTTTCCATAAAATATGTTTTGCTTGTTTCTAAAACATATAATTAATAATAATAATCCATATTTTTTAATTTTAAATTATATCAATTTTATATTTTATGAAAATTTGATTTTTTATTAATAATTATATTTTTATCAATTAATTTTTGTTGGGAAAATATATTACTTTTATTTTTTAATTTTTTGAAAAACAGTAACATATTTTGAACCAAAAATTACATCATTACACCCTCGAATAAGACCATAAAATAGTTGAAACATTGAAAAATGAAGAATAAAAGATGTTTAATTTGGAAAGAAGTAAATTTGAAGGATTTTAACTTACTAACTTTTAGATTCATTAGAAAACATGACTTTTTTATTTCTGAAAAAGCATGCTAATTTTGCTACATTAGAGTGCTATTTTAAAATTATTAATAACTGTATTAGCATAAGCTATTTTGTACAATGTAACTGTGATCATACACTTTGAAAAATATAAAGGTCACTATTTTCTGGGCAATTGGCTAAGATCTTAAATCAGCTGACAAAGATCTAAGGTCTTTATCTAGGTTTTATGATGGATAAAAATACCTAGACAGTGTTGACTTTCTTCTGGTTAATTTTTATGCAAAGTTTTTGGAATAAGATAAATATGATTTTTTGTTTGTTTATTATATATTTTTGATTATTTTTACAAACTATTGGTTGACAAACAGTGAGAATTGCCAATTCCTCAACAAGCTTTGTTATAAATGCTTAGACAGAGCCAGCACTTAAAATATCTGTCAGGAACCCTCCCCAAACCTCTGACCATGGTTTCATGCTTTGGCACTTCTCAGAGAGGTGCCAGGGTAGGTTCAGACACTAGATCTAAAAGTACCAACCCAAATCCAAGCACTTATCTAAAAGTTATCTATTGAGTGGAAAGTGTGAAATTTTCAGACATCTACATGTCTTCAAACCCAGCTATCCAACTCAAATAGCTATATGGGGCTGATAGATCTTCAGCCGTACCATATATTAGTAGTCTTAGCAATATAACATTGCATAAGACTTAAGGCAAAGACTATAAATAGTCAAAATAAGAGTCAGATCACATGACCCTATCTCTTAAGCTTGTAAGTTATAAACAGTGAGGGTTGCCAATTCCTCAACAAGCTTTGTTATAAATGCTTAGCCAGATCCAGCACTTAAAATATCTCTGTCAGGAACCCCCCCCAACCTCTGACCATGGTTTCATGTTTTGGAACTCCTCAGAGAGGTGCCAGGGTAGGTTCAGACACTAGATCTAAACCATGGTCAGAGGTAGGTTGGGGGGGGGTTCCTAACAGAGCTATTTTAAGTGCTGGCTCTGGCTAAGCATTATAACAAAGCTTGTTGAGGAATTGTCAATCCTCACTGTTTATAACTTACAAGCTTAAAAGGTAGAGTCATGTGATCTATGACTCTTATTTTGACTATTTATAGTCTTTGCCTTAAGTATTATGCAATGTTATATTGCTAACACTACTAATATATGGTATGGCTGAAGATCTATCAGCCCTATATAGCTATTTGAGTTCGATAGCTGGGTTTGAAGACATGTAGATGTCTGAACATTTCAGATTTTCCACTCAATAGATAACTTTTAGATAAGTGCTTGTCTTTGGGTTGGTACTTTTAGGTATAGTGTCCGAACCTACCCTGGCACCTCTCTGAGGAGTGCCAAAGCATGAAACCATGGTCAAAGGTTGGGGGGCTCCTGACAAAGATATTTTAAGTGCTGGCTCTGTCTGAGCATTTATAACAAAGCTTGTTGAGGAATTGGCAATCCTCACTGTTTATAACTTACAAGCTTAAGAGATAGGGTCATGTTATCTATGACTCTTATTTTGACTATTGGTTGATTATTGTGTAAAACAAAAAGAATACACATGTATACTTTTAATCTATTTATTTATCTTTTATTTTTGGAAATAGAATTTAATAATCTTGATATAGTATAAAGAAAGAAAATCACAGTGTGTGTGATATCTTTATACGTCAGATTTGATATGGTATTAAATTTTTTTCTAGTGTTGTAATAATTATATGGAAAATATCTTATTTTTGAAGCAGAATTTGATAAATTTAATATAAATCCACATTTTTTCATTCACATTTAAAAAAAATTTAAATAAAAAAGAGTTTGCTTATTTTTTGAAAGAATGTTTAGACAAAAATTGTTGATCATATTTACAGTCTGTTGTTCTTATTTACAACTTAGATTTTAAATATTTAAAAAGATCTAATGTGATTTTTTAGAATATTATTTGTTTATAAAATTATATTAAAAAGAAATCAAGTCCAATTAATTGAGTTTTACTACAAAATAAAATATACTAAAATGAAAAAATGGAGCATTTTCAAAAACTCTCACCAGGTAAAACAAAAACATCTGACTTTATAAGGGTTAAATGTCAATGATGGAATTTGAATATTTTGTAATTATAACCCACAACCGTCAGTATTAATGTGGCAGATAAGGTACAATTGATTTTTTTTGTTATAGTCATTACACCAGCACTTATTTGAACAATATGTATTAATCTGAGAACTTTATTATTTAGGTAATCTATTATTATAAAGCGCTGAAAACTTTTGAAATTATTCAAACAGAAGTCAATCTCTGATAATGCGCTATTTCTTAAATATTATAAATCTTTGTGCACTCTTCTGCTGGTAAGAATTTAAAAAACTTAACTGAATCACTTAAGTTTAGAGTGTACATTCTATATACACTGACCCTTACAGACCATACTTAAATCAGGGTTGAGTCTATTGTGTCCCTGATGTTATAATCAAATATTCAATTGAACAAATCTATTTAACCCATTGCAGGAGAAACACAGCATCTCATTTTTAACAACCTATGATTAGACAAACATGACTTATATATATATAAACCTATTATTATAAAGTGCTGAAAACTTTGAAATTATTCAAACAGAAGTCAATCTCTGATAATGCTCTATTTCTTAAATATTATAAATCTCTATGAACTCTCCCACCGGTAAGAATTTAAGCATGGTCTGTAAGAGTTGGTGTATATAGAATGTACAAACATAAGTGATTTATTTAAGTTATTTAAATTCTTACCGGTGGGAGAATGCACAGAGAATTATAATATTTAAGAAATATCGTATTGTCGGAGATTGACTTCCATTTGAATTATTTAGGTAATAGTAATTAGATAATCATTCACTGTAAATTCTGGAAGCTAGCAAAAATTAATGTGAATTGACTGCCCGAAATAAAATTTTCCAAAAGTTTATGACTTAAAAAATAAATGAATTAACCAATGTATACATGCATCTTGGTCTTAGGAATATAATAGAAATATAAATTATTGATATAATCATATAATACCCTCTTTTTATAATTAAAAAATATTATTTAAAATCAGTGAATTATACTCTGTACATGTTATTCAGTAATTCGTCATATAAACTAAATTGCTTGTGTTGTGCTTCATGTTATAATACAATGGTACAAAGGTCAAGGCTCATAGGTCGTGACTTAAACTGTAAATCTTCCAATATCTGATCATTTTATGAACTCCAAAGCAGAAACACAATTTAAAATTTATGTCTATTAACAAAAATCCTAACTTATAAAACAGTACAGTGAATCAGTTGAGATATTTATTATTTTGGAAAAAAAGCAAAAATTTAATATCCTTGATCGTCATTTTACTTTCTGCTTGTAAAGAATTTTTCAAAATTAAGCTACAACAAGACAAAGACATAGATAACCATTTGTTTTAAAATGTTGAATCTTTATAAGGTATCTATATTCGGTTGTTAGATATCTAATTTTATACTTAGCAATGTCTACTTTTAAAAAAATATTTAACAGTTAGAAATCTCTAATTAAACAAAATTATTTTTTTAAAAACGATGATATAAAAAGGCAACATATAGAGATTATTATATATATATTGAATCTCTAATTGGTCAAAATCTTAAGAATAGGATTTCGATACTAATAGTCTTGACAAAATAATATTAGCAGAAGATTTAATTAAAAGTGAGTTTTATTTTTCTTAATTCTATAGAGAAAAGCTTATGTAAAGTAATGAAGACGATTTTATAAATAAAAAATATCAATATCAAATTGAATTTATTTTATTAGCAATTTTGATATAATCTTGTAAAATAATAGTAATAATTTCTAAATTTGCATCTAATTACAACAAAATGATTAAGATTGATCAGTGTAATCTAACTATCTATCTGTCTGTCTGTCTGTCTGTCTGTCTGTCTGTCTGTCTGTCTGTCTGTCTGTCTATCTATCTATCTATCTATCTATCTATCTATCTATCTATATATATATCTATCTATCTATCTATCTATCTATCTATCTATCTATCTATCTATCTATCTATCTATCTATCTATCTATCTATCTATCTATCTATCTATCTATCTATCTATCTATCTATCTATCTATCTATCTATCTATCTATCTATCTATCTATCTATCTATCTATCTATCTATCTATCTATCTATCTATCTATCTATCTATCTATTTCTCTTTGATATGTATTTTTTTATCTACTTATCTGGATTTGTTTACGTTCCCAGAAATCTAGTCTGCACTCTAAAATGTCTCATTATTGATGGGAAAATTTACCATAATATCTGTGGGCTTTGAAAAAAAAGAACTTCAATGAATACATCCATTAAAAACAAGAAAATATCAAAGCTGATTTATATCTCTGGCTACAATGGAAAGTGAAATAGAGAAACTGACCAACTTTAACAGTAAAAACTTTTTTGCAATAAAATTGATAAAAGAATAACGTAATATTTAGAATTTAATTAGTGTTTTTAAGTTGTATATTATAACCCTTGAAAACACATTAAATACAACCTTTTAACTGCAGACAACTTGACCAAATCTTGCAAAAAGTAGTCACTTGATCTGTATCTAAATATCTATTGTATCTGTATCTAATTATCTATTGTATGTCTGTTTATATGTCTATCTATCATTCTATCTATTTATCTATCTATTTAAAAGCCAGTCAACACTTACACAATCCCAATATCTATAACAATCAACAATTTCAGACTGTTGCCAAGCAATCACCTTTTAACAATAGAGATATTTCTCTAATATCTATCTATCTATCTATCTATCTATCTATCTATCTATCTATCTATCTATCTATCTATCTATCTATCTATCTATCTATCTATCTATCTATCTATCTATCTATCTATCTATCTATCTATCTATCTAATAGCTATTTGTCTATCTATCTATCCATTATATATCTATTTACCTATTTCTCTAGTGTCTATCTATCTCTCACTATATATTTATTTATCTATTTTCCTAATATCTATCTGTCTGTCTATCCATATAAATATATACCTATTTCTCTAATATCTATTTGTCTAACCCACTCTCTATATATGTATTTACCTATTAACTTATTCTTTCTAATATCTATCTATCTATCTATCTATCTATCTATCTATCTATCTATCTATCTATCTATCTATCTATCTATCTATCTATCTATCTATCTATCTATCTATCTATCTATCTATCTATCTATCTATCTATCTATCTATCTATCTATATAATTCTTTAATATCTCTCTCTATATATATATATATATATTTACCTATTTCTCCAATATCTATCTGTCTATTTATCTATTTACCTATCTATTTGTCTATATATACATATATTTACCTATTTCTCTAATATCTACCTCTCTATCTATCTATATTTATTTACCTATTTCTTTAATATCTATCTAAATATATTTAATTATTTCTCTAATATCTGTCTATCTATCAATATATTTACCTATTTCTCTAATATTTATCTGTTTATCTACCTATTTATCTATATGTAAATATTTATATATCTATTTTTCTAATATCTACTTATCTATTTCTCTAATATCTATCTGTCTATCTCTCTCTCTCTATATATATATATATCTGTTTCTCTAATATTTATCTGTCTTAATTTATATATATTTACCTATTTCTCTAATATCTACATGTCTATCTATATATCTTTTGGCAAGATAATTAATCAGAAGCATAAACAAAACTTCTACTAAATAAGTCAGGTTTTACTTGAAACATTTTTCATCGTTTCTTTGTAATTTCAATGTAAATCATTTTTATTTGTGTATTCCTGTGATTTCAATAGACAATGCTTAATTTGTCTGTTAATAATAAATCTATTTTATTTTACATACAGTGTTTCTATATTTTAGTTTTCATTTTAGTCAATAAATAAAACTGCAATCCGGAAAAGGGGAAAAAAAAGACTATCATGCTTATCGCAGGCTGTTTTTAATTACATGGTGGTGGCCATGTTACATTTATTTATTTCTTATTAATACATTTTTTATTCAAGAATATTCAGTGTTTACCATTTGTTTATTATTTAAAAATCAATTATATATATATATAATATTAATATTATTTTATACCCCTTCTACAGAAATTTTCTGAAGCTTCAAATGGCAATGTTTGATGAAAAAAAATCAGAAATTTTTGTGCTAAACCAAACGTTTCTGCTCATCAGACCTGATAATGATTAGTAGCTCAGAATCCAAGTAATGTAGCAATTCAATATCATTGTGTTATATCTGCAACATTCAACATGGTGGTAGAAAATTGGTTGATATTTTTTACCAAATATAGATGCTCAAAAGATCAGAGGGCTTAAGTAAACAATGACATAATGGTGGCATTATTGTATATATCTTGTGATTATTTAATTAAATACGTATATATATGATAATCAAAACAAGTTATAAATTTCGTAACTTGCTTTTAGCTTGCATTTTATGATCATTAGATGGAGCTTTACCAATAATTACTAACAAGCTTTCTTTACATAAACTCTGAGAGAGATAGAATTCAATATATATAATGCAATAAATCACAATGCAAATATATATTGAATACAATTACTGAAATAGTAAATGTTCTTCTAATAAATGATACATACTCTCACTTAGTATTCAACAATGCAGTAATAAGAAAAGCAATTCCACTTTCTTGATTAGTTCTCTTTGTTTATAAAGAAGACTGTTTTGAATAATTCAGGGACAAAGTGTGAATATCAATCAATTCAATTCTTTATTTAAGGTATTTATTAATCAGATTGATTTTTATTTAACTAAGTAAAGAAATTCCAATTCTATAACAAATATTTAAATGACATATATGTAATATAATAAATCACAAAGTGTATATATATATAAAATGTCATTAATTAAAAACTATTGTAATAACAATAAAAATAATAAATATAATAGTAATTAACTATTATATACAATCTTTCAATCTGCAGAAGTACTTTCAGTTGAGGAGGATTAAAGAATTAACGGAAAGTGGATTGAATGATTGTATATAATAGTTAATTATCATTATATTTATTATTTTAATATAACAGTAATTAACTATTATATTTACAGTCTTTCAATCCACAGAAGTATTTTTGTTGAAGAGTGGTAAAGAATTTACTAAAAGTACTTCTGTGAATTGAAAAACTGTATATAATACTTAATTACTGTTATATTTATTATTTTTATTGTTTTATATATATATATATAAAACCAAAACTGTCTAACACTATACTAGCAAAAATAAAAATGCAAAACCATAAATCAATACAATACTAGATTAAATTTTAAAATTTTTACCAAAATCCTTACACAACCATGGTTTCATCTACTACAAATAGACCTTCTCAAGTGAAAATCAATCTAAAGGAAAATATATATATATATATAAACAAACCTTCCCATAATTCACTACAAATTCCACCTTCCCTTAATATCAAAAGAAGTCTTCATGAGATTGATAGCCTCAGAATCAAGGAGTTTTATCATCAAAGTCTTCTTTATTCTTCTTTTTAACTCATTCTTTTCATAAAAAATAACTGAAGCATTGTTAAACAATATTCTATGACCTGTATTCAATTCATGAATATATAAAGCTGAGTTAAGATACCTATGTTTAACTATACTTATATGAACCTTAACCCTTTCATTAAGGCTAAATTTACTCTGACCTACATAAAATTTACCACAACTACATGGAATTTTATAAACAATACCAGGAATAGACCTACTATCAATAGACTGCTTTGAACCATTAAGTAATGAATTCAAATCAGAACCTTTCCTCCATGCAACCTTCATTCCACCTAACAAATGACTATTCCTATAAACCAAATTATAAATTGATGCTTTAAATGGTAAAGACATATAATCATCATCCTTACCAACAAAATTCTTAACATCTAAATCACGACTAGAAACATTATTATTAAATACCACTTTTTTAATAAAATCATGATTATAACCCAATTCTACATATTCAGCAGCAAATTGACTTCTTTGAATATCAGCATCATTATTAAAATTATTAAGCCTTCTATTCCGACAACAAAAATTCAACAAAGACATTTTTTTATGAAAAGAATGAGTTAAAAAGAAGAATAAAGGAGACTTTGATGATAAAACTCCTTGATTCTGAGGCTATCAATCTCATGAAGACTTCTTTTGATATTAAGGGAAGGTGGAATTTGTAGTGAATTATGGGAAGGTTTGTTTGTATATATATATATATATATATATATATATATATATATATATATATATATATATATATATATATATATATATATATATATGTATGTATGTTTTCCTTTAGATTGATTTTCACTTGAGAAGGTCTATTTGTAGTAGATGAAACCATGGTTGTGTAAAGATTTTGGTAAAAATTTTAAAATTTAATCTAGTATTGTATTGTTTTATGGTTTTGCATATATATATATATATA
>JAQFVV010000236.1:1529663-1607152 GCA_028023455.1 Epiperipatus broadwayi | reverse complement strand
ATATATATATATATATATTGTACTTGAGTATTAACTAAGCTATGATGTACTACACCGAAGGCATACTATTCTAATCTTACGATCTTTAAGATAACGTCTCCTAGTGATTTGTGAACAAACTTAATCGATAAAGTTTGCCCGCAGATCATGTGGAGAAGTCACCTTGAAGATCACAAGATTAAAATAGTATGCCTTTGGGGTAGTATGTCATAGCATAGTTAATAGCAAAGAAGGAGACATCAATGTCTGCCATATTGGCCAAACCCTGAAACAAAGAAATGGAAATAATAAGTAATAATAATTGACTATGGCCCAAAGAAAAAATTATGAAAATATGTAAATATAAATAATCAAAAATCATTACAATTATTAACGATATTTTAATAATCATTTGGCCCTGAAAGCAAGAAAATGCAATACTAAGTAATAATTTAGTATTATGGTAATTATGAAAATGTAAATATCAAAAATCAGTACAATTTTTAACGATATTTTAATAATCAAACAAAATAAATAATAATAGCGCAACCCAAATTGATTGCATTTAATAAAAAAAAATGGAAAAAATTGTTCTCAAATATTTACTACAAATAATTGCCTTTCATAAATGCTGCAGTAGTCAAAAAGGTAAAATGGCCGATTTTACAACCAATTTTTTCCTGTACTGTTTCCAGAATATAATTATAAACCATATTTAAGTAATCAACAAATAAAAATAACTGATAATTTACTCAAGTAAAATATTATGGAAAATTAGGAATTAGGGGGAAAAAAACTAAAAAATTTTCTCAAAATTTTAACTACAAACAATTGCCTTTCTGAGATACTGCGATACTGAAAAAGGAAAAATGGTGGGCTCACAAGCAATTTTCCCCATACCATTCCATTTCTGAAAGAAAATTACAAAAGTAAAAAAAAAAAGGATATTAAATAAATTGTACTTACAAATAAAAGTCACTGTGGTGGACTGAATTCGCGGATATGTTGCAAAATAGCAGTAAAAGGGTCATCTTTGAAGCATCGCCTCCACATGAATTCAGTTAAATAGGAATCCAGGTGCTGTCTAGTTGTTCCTCTGTGCTTTTTGTTCTGCCATTTTACTAACCCCCACAACCTTTCTATATTTTGAGTGTGGACTTGATGGGTCCACAAAATTGTAGGTGTGATTAACTTGAAGGTGATCGTATCTGGCCTCCTTTAATTCTTCATTTTTATAACCTTTCCAGCAGTCACTGTAAATCATAGATTCTTCCTCTACATTTTCCCTGATGGCTTGCATCAGAGTGGACATGGTTCTGTCTCAAATGGCCTTCACAAAACATTCATCCATCTCCCTACAAACACCACTGAATATCCACTGCTGAGGGAGTACTCTGCCGGCATTATTTTTTCATTTTGAAAAAAGACTTTTGTCTATTTCAACAACCCTGTTAGGGCCTCAAATTTTCACTTTATCCTTATGTAAAAGTCTCCATGTGCACACTTCATGGAGATAGTTATTCCAATCGATTGCTGTTTTACTGGCAATTTCCAATTGCTCTTCACAAAATCGTACCGATGTTAATTCTCTAGACCACTGTATATAAATCTGACCACAGTGACGAAACTGATTCTGGATCCTTCAAACCAAATTCCTTTTCTGATAGCAATTCTTTTAAAACAGTTTTTAAAATAACATAGCCATTGCTTCTTGTACATGTTAATGTATATAGTCATTTCATGGCCATTAACACAACATTTTCCGCTCGGGATGATTCCATACATTTGTAAGAACTCAATTGCTTCCTCTTCAGAAGATGGTAAGTTCCATAATTTAATGTCTGACTTTTTTTTTGTTGATTAGTAACAAATTCGTTGATTAGTAATAAATTCTGATTAGTAATGAAATTTGGAAAAATTAGTAATGAAATGTGAAAAATTAGTAATCTAAAAACGTAGTAATAAAATCAACAATAAATAATAATTAGTTAGCAATAATTCCACAATCAAAATGTAAGATTAGCAAACAACAGATTAAAATTTCATAAAGTGTAAAAAAAAGGTGGATGAAACACAATAAAAAACACCTCTTGCTTGAAAGATGACAGCATGTAAAAGGATAGATATTTACCACAATTCACCACAGTATTCCAAAATCTCGGTTACCACGAACCCACCTTCATCACTCCCATCGATTAGTCATGCCAATGTTTCAGTTGCTATGCCATTGTTTTGGTTCATCATTGATCATATCTACAGGTGGATTGTGTAGTATGTCATAGCTTAGTTAATACTCAAGTACCATATATATATATATATATATATATATATATATATATATATATAATGTTTAATACATTTCTTTAAATAGTAAATGCTGTTTTAATAAGTAATATACACTGCCACTTGTTATTTGACAATATGATAATAAGAAAGTGTTTCCAATTTCTTACTTAGCTATAAAGAAGATTGTCTTGAATAACTAAGGAAGAAATGGTGAATATTAATCAATCCAATTATTTGTTATAAGATATTTATTAAACAGATTACTTGTTATTTAATGAAGCAAAGAAATTCCGATTTGTTTTAATTGTTGTAAAATGATATATACGTAATATAATAGAACACAACATGATTATATATATATATATTATCAAATATTAAATGGCAGTGTGCATCATTTATTAGAACAGCATTTACTGTTTAATCAAATGCATTAAACATTACATATAATCACTTTATGATTTATTGCATTACATATATATCATTTAAATGCTTTAACATATTTTAAAATTAGGCAGAATTTCTTTACATTATTGAATAAATATCAATTTGTTTAATATCCCTCCCTCACCTTCTGCCTTAGTTATTCAAGACAATTTCATTTATAAACAAAAGAGATTAAGTAAGAAAGTGGTAACACTTTCTTGTCAAATACTTGGTGAAAGTGTGTATCATATAATTAAAATAACATTTACTATTTAAATGATTTAATATTTGGTAAATTTTACAAGTGCTGTGTTTTAGATTGTAATAAATTATAAAAAGTAATCATTTTTTTCTCATAAGCACCAGTAAATAGAAGTGTTCAATCTACAAGATTACACTCACCCCACTCACAAGATAGAAACTTTAAGGAAATAAGAATGACCTTTTTAATTCTGGAACTCAAATGTAATTATATGAACCAATCATAAACACCGAGAAGTGAGAGTGTGAAATTATAAATCATTCACTTTAAATCCATTTCTTATTTTTAATATTCTTAAATATGCTTTGGGTTAATATTAAATGATGTTAAATTATGTAATATTTGAGAAATGTTACAAGTGTTGTGTTTTAGATAGTCATCCTGTCCCCACAAGCGCTGTTAAACAGAGGTGCTTGTGAGGAAAGAATGATTAATTTCTATAGTTTATTACCATATAAAACACAACACTTGCAAAATTGGGGAAATATTACATTATTTAACATCATTTAATATTGGCACAAAGTAAATTTAAAATTTTAGAAATGCTAATAAGAATATTAAAAATAAGAAATGGATTTGAAGAGAATGATTTCTAAATTCACATTCTCATATCTAGACATCACATGATCACATTTGAGACATTTAAGACTGTCTCAATAATTACATTTGAAATCAGAGATAGAGTGACCATGCTTACTTCCTTAAAGTCTTTATCTTGTAGTTGGGGTAATTATAACTTTGTGGGTTGAATAATTCTATTTAATAGCATTTGTGAGAAAAGGATAATTAAGTTCTATAATTTATTACTATTTAAATGATTGTATTAAACATTATATATATATATATATATATATATATATATATATATATATATATATATATATATATATATATATATTCACATAGTGATTTATTGTAATATATATTCTAACCTGTAATCTCATGCATCCTCACTCCCAGAATAGTATATGATATGAAATAAAACAGGTTCTAGCTCAGTTAATAATTAATAACTAAATATTCAGCATTAAAATTAAAATATTTCACTAGCTCAAATTTAAAATACGAATAAGGTTCAGTTTATAAAAATAAATTAAATAAATATTTAATATTTTCATGAGACTTGAAGTGAAAATACAGGTGACAAGATAGATTACATTGAGCCAATATCCCACAGGATACTACCTCAATGGCATAAGAGCACTATCCCCCCTTATTACTATTTCAAATAACAAACTCGTAGTATTCTTATGACTTTAATAACTTCTACTCACTAAGATTAAATTAATAATTAAATCTTAATCTTCTATTTAATAATAATCTAGCTCAAAATAATCTCAGGTTCATAAAATTTATTCTAAGTTAATTTAAAAATACGGTAGTAAAATATGAGAAGGGATTTTATGTCATAATCTACTACACTGAAACTAATAATAATAAATAACAGTAATAATATTCTTCATTGTTTAACTAATTCTATATATCTTTTCTTTTTACTATAATTTTATTACCATAATAAAATAATGAAATAATTTTATATAATCTTTTATCTTCATGAATATAATAAATAAATACATGGTAGCATTTGATAATCTGATAAACAAAATGTGTGTGGCAACTGATAGCATATAATTCAGTATACTATTGTGATAACTGATTTATGACCAATAAAATAACGTAAAACTATGATTATTTAATTAAATGAATACCAATAAAATATTTAAAATTCTTAAAATAATTTTCTATTTATCTTTTGTGCAAAATTATATATTTGTTTTGATTATTATGCATATATCGTGATTTCATGCAGCGATGTGGAGAAATAAATAACTTGGACACAAAATTTTTGAAATAACAAAATTTAACAAAGTTTATTACTAACAACAAATAAATAAACAATTTATTTACACTATTTACAGTGAATATCCTTAACTTTTTTACTTTACAGTTTGATCTACCAGGTTATAAAAAAAATAATTTATATTTCAATTATATCTTTATTTAGATTTAGGACAAAATTTTAAAAAAAAATGTTACTATTTGGTTTCTCATTATGGTTAACTTATTACAAATATATTTATCTACTTTATTAGCAACACCATTTTATCCTTAATGTTATTAAACTATCTTATTTTTAAAAATTCATACTTAGAAAACATTCTATAGAAAACAAAATTTTATAATGAGTATGGATTTCTCAAAATATTAAAAAAAATTTCATCTTGCAAAGTCAAAGATGTTACACAAAATATTATACAAAAATTCAGTACTAGATTTTAGTATTTATCACACAATGTTTACTAATCATAATATATTCTTCTTTAAACCTTACTTTAGTATGATATAAGTGTAATCATCAATATATTTCTGTTAATCAATAAACAAAAAATATACTATGCATATTGTTTACATAATTTACTTTGTACTATTGTATTTTAAAAATATGCAATACTTATTTTTCTCTTAAAAAAAATAATACTAAAGCATTTAAAATTATTATCACTTTAAAGAAAATATCTTTGTTTAGATACTTTATTTTAAAAAAGTTTATATTTCATTTCCGAAATAAAATTCAAAATATATTCTATGATTCTTTTCTTTCCTTAGGATACTTTGGATCTTCAATTTTAAGTTATAACGTCCTATTCCTTCTAAGCAAATAAACCAATCTTATACAAAACGATAGCATAACCTAAGTTCTAAATTATTTATCATTTCTCTTAAACATATCTTACTGAACAATGCAGTTACATGAAATAAAGATAGCGAAAACAGATGCATAGGATTAAGGAAGAAAGCTAGATTATTACTCTTAACATATCTCAAAATCATGGCACAGTGTGAAGAGGTATGACATTTACCTGGCTAATATCCTCTAGTACAGGGATGATGTTAAAGCTATTTCTTCAGCTTTATTAGAAAATCAAATATTTAAAGAAATATAAACACTGTCCAAATAAAATGTGTATCAGTCATAGGGCTTTGTTAACTATGCTGATATTCACATAAAGACTAAATATTATTTCCATTCCTTATAACATCCTATTTCTTAAAACATCATCTTGGTTTCCTGTTCACTAAGTACTTCCAAGCCACTATCTCAACATTATTTCTCAAGATTTTCCACATCTTACATCGATAAATAACTATCTGCATTTACAAAACAATAAATAAAATTCATTAATAGTTAAACAATCTAGCTGTTCCACAAGAAAAGTCTGCTTACTTCATTATTCTATATGTCTAATCATATACAATCTACTTAGACAATATTTGAATATCCAATAACATGAAAATTTTAAAAGAATCACATAATTATTTGTTATGTTGGATTATATCACTAAATAAAAAAAAATAATAATCACCGTATGCATATTTTCAAATCAATCCTATCTCATAATGTTTTTTAAAATGTTGTATGAAATGCGGTACATATAAGTAAAAAACTTTTACACTTCATTCTTCCAATTTATGGATGATCTAAAGAAAACAAAAAAATATATACATTATAAATTATCAATAGTTATTATTATTACCAATAACCTTTATCTAGTCATCGTGTTCAGTAGGCTTCCTTTATCCACTTGAGCATTGCAGATATAAAAAAAAATTCACACCCATACACTTTATATTAAAATATTTTTAGCTAAATTATTAGATTGTTATATTATAAAATTTTAATATTAATAAATTTATGTTTTTATGTTTTTCCTAATCTTATATAAAAATTTAGATTTAAACTAGGTTAACAAAATAAAAGGAATCAAAACTATAATTACATATTTTCTTGACGATAGTTCCTGATAAGTCCAAAATGTTTATTATTTTCTCTAGAGTTTTTAAAAATGTTCTCCTCCAAGTGCGTTAAAGTTTAAAATAAAAATAATTATTAATCCATTTAGTAAAATTTATAGAATATAATCCTTGGTTTTAGTATTTAGGATGATAATTATTAAATTATAATATTAATTAATCCCGTGAAGCTTCTTAATTTTCTCTACCAATATTCTCTGCGTATCCGATGCATCAATCCACCTAATTTAACTTTAAAAATATTCGATAAACTTTTAAGTACTATTTGTATTTCCATGAATCCATCTTTTATTCAACTATGTGTTCACTTTTTTATATAAGTTTCCTTCTTGATACATTTAAACTTTCGTCTGGTATTTTTATAAATCTCTTTTAAAAATAAAATAAAAAAACTTCAAGTACTTTTAAACAAATCTTTTCTAAATACATTTTTAAATAATTCTAAGACCAGATATTTTAATATCAAAAATGCTTCTATAACATGTTCTCCTGGGTTCTTTCTTAAATTCTTGAAAATATTTTTTTTTAAATGTTACCTTCAGAAAGTATATAACATTTTACTCCTTTGAATATAGTATTCTATAAAATGATTCATGAGATATAATTGTCTTATTACTATTTAAAAATAAATCTTGGATCAGCTTATAAATAATACATTTCAATACATTTTTTTTAGACTCTGTATAATGTCCGAGCTGTGGTTTTTTATGTACCAAAACAGTTCTCCGGTGAAGTATTAATAAAGCTGTATCAATAAATATTTCAAATATTTTTTCAGCATTACAACTTATATCTATTTTATTTTGTAGTATATCCATCCTTTATTGCAAAGCTTAGGTTAAATTTTTAGATAAAATACGACTGGTAAGTACTTTAAAAATTAGAAAATCATTTCCACGAAGTTTCTAAATTATTATATTTTAAAACCCTCTTTTGCAAAAATACATTTAAAAATTATCAATTAGTTTTTGCAAATAAAATGATAAGAAAGTACTAAAAAAAAAATTGACTAAAATAAAAATTTTAAAATACTATCTTTTTGATAGTTATAATTTACCTTTCTCCAGTTTCAATGCATTATTAATCTCCCCGATAACTTAGTTACGATGATATTTATAGTCTGTAAGAATACCTATTCCTATTGGTTAATTCTTACTTTAGCTTGAGAACAAATTTACATATTTTTAGTTTATAGTAGAATTAAATTTCAAAATTAGAAATTATGACGTAATGAACTTAAAATATTATTTAAAATATTACTTTTGAATAAATTATTATTTTATTAAAACTATTTAAACATTTAAAATAACTTTTAAAACAATTTTAATAACTTATTCCATTTATCTATTTTTATTTAAATAAAATATTTAATTTTTTTTATTAACTGTATTCATCTTTATTACATCATTTATGCATGCTATATGATAGTTAACTTAATGTTTAATACTATTTACTTTTATGATAGGCAATAATTCTATCCAATTCTATAATATAACTTTTAAAATATTTTAAACTTTATTATTAATTCAAACAAGCGTGTGTGAGAAAGTATGTAATATACAAGTCACATGATTAATAACTTTGACAGACGATTTTTAATCTATTTCTCTGCCTAGATTTATAAAATTGATACACTTATTATATTATATAATATAATTATAAAATTTGGAAGAACAATTTAGAAAATATAGAATTAAATACAATTCTCACCATCATAAAGTTTATTTTTAAAATATACTATATTAATTTTAACTATTTAAATATGATTATAAATTTAAAATATAACATTTATTACTACAAGTTTTAAACTATTAAAATCGAACTTATTAAATATACTTTTAATTATTTATAGCTGTGTTATTTAATATGGCCAGCTTTTACACCCATATGAAACAATATTTTAAACTTTACTTAACTATTTTTAAATAATTCGCTATAATTTTATATACTATGTACTTGCTTTAGCCTCAAATTGTACTTTAAAGATATAATTGACAAACTATAATTAATGTATTAAAAGAACATATTCTAAAATTTAAAATTTTTAGTAATTGATTGTTATGGACTATTACCAACCTATAGAAAAGGGTACAATATATATACATCATTTAAATATTTGTTACATAGTTCAAAATAAAAAGAAATTTCTTTATTTGGTTAATTAAAAATCAATCTGTTTAATAACAATAAGTAATTGGATTGATTAATATTCACACCTCCTGCTTTAATTCTTCAAGACAATATTCTTTATAAACAGAGAGATTACTTAAGTAATAAATTGGAACTGCTTTCTTATCATATTACCAAATACTAAATAGGAATGTATTTCATTTGTTAGAACAGCATTTACTGTTTAAACATCAGTTTATATATATATATATATATATATATATATATATATATATATATATATATATATATATATATATATATATATATATATATATATATATATATATTAATGAATTATACATGGATGTACCTGCATGTTATTTCATTTATATATATATATAAATGAAATGTTTGCATTTCTTATATAAAAGAAACTATGGACAACATTGGACATATTTTAGAACATTACAATATAAAGACAGTATATACCAGTTATCAAAAAATTAACAGCATTCTATCCAAGCCCAATGACTCAATCCTACTGCAAGCTCATGAAATTTATGAAATTTTATTTAGAATTTGTAAAACTCTTATATACGTATGAGCAATCATCACATCAATGTTGAAAAAGATGAACATATTAATGCAGATAAGAAAAACTCATCATTATCATCACTGTCTCTCTATGCTATAGATACAGATCATAGTATTGATTTTTCTAACATGAGAATTATCCAAATATGACACTCTGCAACAATGTCAGATCAGAGAAGCCATTGATATCTTAAAAAGACCAGATTGTATCAACAAACATAATGATGCATATAATTATCTTACATTTGAAAGAATTTTTTTAAAAACTCATTAATCTAAATAATTTCTTATATTTGTTATTTATACTTTTTATTAATAGAACTTTCATTACTGTAATGCATCAATGTTTACAGCACCTTTACAATTATTTTTATATTTGTTACCCAGCTGGTAATCAGACTGACTAGGCTGAAATGTTGGTATATATATTTTTATATAATAAATTAAATATGAATGTATCCTGATAACATTACATTTATAACTGTAGCTTATGAAAATCAATATATATATATAAATTTAGCTCTATAAATGAAGCATGCATATATATATATATATATATATATATATATATATATATATATGTGTGTGTGTGTGTTAAGCAAAATAATTATATTATAAAATGTGATTAGCCAAGGGAACTTTCAATGTAGTAACTATATATATATATATATGATCTATCCAAAGGGGAAAAACATTATTTAATAACCAAAATTCCTGAATATGCTCAGTGGCACACTACTAAATCTTTGATTCAAAACATTATTGGGACTATTTAATATATCAGGCTTTTTTAATTTTTTTTATTTGATTGAATACAGGCAATATTAACTCTCTGGCATTCCTTTTGCAATTCAGCATTTTCTTTATTTTCACATTCAACATAGAATTTAAGATTAAACCATTATTACTTATCAGAAAATAATAATTTTGGCTTCATTTGATAGATGTTTTTGTTTATTATTGAAATAAATTTTAAATATTCACATTTTCTTTCTATAATTATTAAAGAAAACAGATCATAATTAAAACAAAATGTTTGCATGTCATCATTTCTAGAATGATTATTTTAATATTATAAAATCAACTAAATCTTCATTATTTGTCATTTTAAAAAAATCTGAATGGTTACTTTAATAAAATATGGTTTACATGTTTACAAATTTTAAATGTTTATTGCAAAATCATGTTATTTTCATATGCATTATACATATATTGCTTACAAGCAAGCTAAGCTTTTAAATAGCTTTAGGCCAGATTTGCATTGTCTGCTAATGTAATGTTCTATTTTTGAAAATAAAGTATTTCCATTCAAAATAAATTATTAATAATTTAATTTTTTGATTTCTAATAAATATTGTATAAACTATTGTATAAAAATATCTAGAATTGCAATAAATTTGCAAATAACCCCATTTTTGGTTATTTGAACCATTTTCTTTAAACAATGTTATAAAAATCATGACATCAAAAACCTGTCAGAATACAATAGAAGGACTTGTCAGGATGGAGATAAATTCTATTGTTTTGATGATCTTTAAATTTTTTTTTGCCATCTATGGAATTTTTTTCAAACTAAAATTTTATATTATAACATATATAGAAAAATATGCATATTAAAATGTAAAGCTTGTGTGAAATTTACACTAGGGGGTAAATTAATTGAAAATAAAGTAATTTATATGAAAATTAAGTATAGTTAATCTTCTGGTGGCAACAATCATGTCCAAGATTTTTCTTATAATAAAAGGAAAAGGGCAATTAGATTTAGATTTTTTCATTGATATTTATGAATCCAAAGAGAGATAGATAATCTATCCTTAATTTCATCATAGCAAATAGTTAAACAGCCAGATCCCTGCATACTATACAGTATGCAATTTGAAATCATTCTATCATTAGTATTATTTATTGATCTATTTAAAGTCAAAACGAACTGAATCTTTACAAACAACATTTTTTCAATTTTGTATATAACTTAGCATTATAATATAACAATTTCAATTCAATAGTAATTTTAATTTTATTATGCTACAATTAGACTTTATTATAAAATACCTTTAAATGTTCACAAACTCTCATTATTGAACTAATGTTTACTAAATCTATAATATAACTAACTCTCAACATTTTGCTTTCTACCTGCCTTGAATTTATTTAAATAAAAATACATTATAAAAAACAAAGGCATGATAATATCGATTTCATCTCTTTACATTTAAATCTTTTACAATCATTTTTTTAATTGATTAGAATTTTTAAGACATACATTTAAATAAACAGTGAGGATTGCCAATTCCTCAACAAGCTTTGTGATAAATGCTTAGCCAGATCCAGCACTTAAAATATCTCTGTCAGGAAACCTCTCCCCCAAACCCCTGACCATGGTTTCGTGCTTTGGCACTAAGTATTTATCACAAAGCTTGTTGAGGAATTGGCAATCCTCACTGTTTATAACTTACAAGCTTAAGAGATAGGGTCATGTGATCTATGACTATTGTTTTGACTATACATTTAAATACTTTAAACATTTCTCGTTTTCATATTGCATCCTCCACAATAAGACTGAATTTTCCTTCCAATATTTGACCATTTTTTATTAAAGTTCTTGGATGAATACAAATACATCGGGGTTTACATTCACCAACCCGTATAACACATTTCTTCAATCTTTGATACTAACAAATTACAAACAACGATTTTTACTAACAAACACTTGCCAGTTCTTTTTCATTCAGAAGAATTAATTTCAATGACTCTTTCAATTAATCAATTCCAATATATCAAGAATGAATTATAACATATTTATAATTAAAGGGGATTTGAACCCAGACTTTCAAGCTCTCTACAGTTATCCACTTATTCCAATATACATGACCACATGCATGTGAAAATGATAAATGATCTACAATATACATATTTTATGCTGAACCAGCACTTGTGACTGTAAGGGGCTTGAAAGTCTGGGTTCAAATCCCCTTTAATTATATCTAGATTAAGTATATATACTATACTTGTATTCCAATATAACTTATGTTTATGTACATCATGCCTGAACAAAAACCTTTAATAATCTTTATAGATTGCAAACAATCTAGTTTTTTTCTTCCATGTGTCAAAGCATCGGCCAGGAAGCGAACCCGCAAACCTGGAACAACTGCTTGTAAAGCAGATGTGCTGACCACTCGATAGTTGCAGCTATTAAGTGATGCTACAATGAAATTGTCAATCATTTTAAAGGATATTAATATCTTTATAAAATAAAAAGTATACTGACCAACATGTTTACTAAAATCTAATATTTTTGGTAATTATTTATTTCACCTTTAGTCTCTATTATAATAGCAACCAGAAAAATCAAACACCACTCTAAGACGTGCATTCTCTTTACGAAATTTTATAATCATAGAGCTAAGGATAAATCTTTAAATTTTTTAAATTTGTATATATTTTGTCTATATACAGACGTAAAACAACGTTAATAAATTTATCTTTCATTATTTTTAATTAAATTAAAATTCTTTCAAATCTCGCATTATCAATCTGATGTTTCATTTTGGCATTATATACTTCTTTATCAATCAGAACATTTGTGTTACCTCTGCTCACATGGAGGTTATTGCTGATATCTAAGACGGATTATGAATTTTTATAGAAAAAGTTGGAATTAAAAGTGTCCCTCAGATGTTAAATGAAATAATAATTCTGAATAATCAAATCTGTCGAATATAATTGTTCATAATTTTGAATTGATGGTATGTGAGAGTAATATTATTTGTATAAATAAATGAAATATGTTTTTCTGGTTTTATTTGTATATTATTTATATATGAAGCACAAATTTAGCTGTCATATATGTGTATGACTGTGTATGCACAAGTTCTACTATACAATGGAAGCATAATCAAATATTAACATGTGACCATCATTGATGATTTCCTGCATCCATCCTAATAAATTGAATCTAATGTATCAAAATTTAATATTCAGTCTCTTTTACGGTGTTAAAAAGAGTATTATTTTTTTAATAAATTTACCAACACATATATCTGTAATAAGCAGCAAAAGTACGTATGTCACACTCTATAATACTAACTTTAATACTTAAACGCTACAAACTGCTCTTAAACTCTCCTTTCCCCTCTCCTCTCAAAAAATTGAAAAACACCATTTAAACCTTGGTTGAAATATATCATATATGTGTGATAACTAATTGTTTTTGAAATTGAATATAGTTAACTAATCAGCATCTTGTTCATTTTCAACTCTAATTTGCGTTTCATATAGCACTCCCTTCAATATTCAACCATTTAAATCCTCTTTCACACATTTTGTGAAACATTAAGTATTGCACAGTGATTGAATATAAATAATTAAAGGCAAAGTATGTGTGTGCAATTTGTGTTGGTATTGTATTAAAAAGGATTACACACTGGAGGGTTGAGTTTGTTGCCAAATTAAGATAAGTTTTAAATATAAGTAGGTTGTACTTACAATATATATATATATATATATATATATATATTATAATACAACCTATATATATATATATATATATATATATATATGTTAATTTTAATAATCCCACAAATAAATTTCAGCTATAAAATATATATCACTAATAATTTATAATCTAATTCATAACAAGTAAGTCTGAATATAATAGCATAAGAATGTGGTAATTATATAAAATTAGCAATAATATGAGCAAGTATGCATTATTTACAACTTTGTTAAAATAACCCCCTATGTTGGACTTGTGAATTGCTATTGCAGTAGAAATTCTGACTTAGAATTTACTTGCTCCATGAATAAGATTATTTGTATATATACAAAGCATCAACACAGATGGAAAGCAGGTATTTGATTAGTCTATCTTATGTGGCAAGTAAAGCTGTTTCATGAAGAACATATTTAGTGTGATGGGTAATCTGGAGCTTTTACATAGGTATAATGATTCTACCATAAATTTGATATCTATTTGATTTCATAGGATGCAATGTATGGTTAATGTGATCAATTGGAGATTATGTATATTTTCTGTATATCTATTTAGAAAAGAAAATAATTCAATCAATTATGAATATGAAAATGGAAAAGATGTTGAAGTAGATAATAAAGGTATGGACATATAAAGTCATAAAGTTGATCAAACAAATAAAAATAATAATGTTGTTGGATTTGATACAATATCTATAGGATTTTTGAAGGAAATGAGAGAAATTACTATGAAGCAAATAGTAGGACTTCGCAATTTGATATATAATAATGGAGTTTGGTCTGAAGACTTATTAAGATGTATAATGATTCCAGCTTCTAAAATAAAAAGCTGTTAAATGTGAGGAATATAGAACAGTGATTTTCTTATCTGATGCTACTAATGTTTTATGGAGGATTTTAAGTCAAAAAGTTCATGAAGTGACAGAATATTAAATTGGAAGAATAGTTTGATTATCAGAGAGTAAAAAGCACAAGATATGCTAATAGTGTCAATAGAGCAAAGGCAGAGAGATGTATTGAGATATATGTTTTGTAGAATTGGAAAAATTATTTGGTAGAGTAATCTGGAATAAACTTGTGATCCTCTTAAAAAATAAAGGAGTATTTTGGAATGAGATAAGAGAGATTTGAAATACGTAGAATAGACAAAGAATTAGAATTATACAGAAGAGTAATGATACTGATGAAGTGAATATAGAAAGAGGAGTTAGAGAAAGATGTGGAATGTCATCTGTGCTTTTTAAAAGTGATTTAAAAGACATGAATAGATATATAGGCCACAGAGAAGTAAATATTAAAGACAGGTGTAAATGGTATGATATATAGAGGCAAATGTAGGTAGAATATATAATATTTCCAGATATGGGTCTTATAGTTGAGAATAAAAAAAGGATTCAAAATATGTTGAATAAAATGAAGAAAAGATGAACAAATATGAAATCAAGATTAATGTTGAAAAGACTTTATAGATATCTAGAGATGGCCTAGTGGTTAGCATAGCTGCCTTTCCAGCAGTTGGACTGGGTTCACTTCCCAATCAACGCATTTGACATGTGAAAAAAAAAGATAAATAATGTTTATATTTGGAATTACAATTTTTACATTTGAATTATCACAAATATAATTGATGAAAATATAAATTCAAGTATATACTAGATTATTTTTTCAAAAGTACCTATTTTTCTATTTATAAAAGTGAAAGATAAGTAAAATAAATAAACACATAATAATAATAATATTTTACTAGTAAAAACAAACAAATTAAAACTAATTTCAAAAATATACATGCTAGATTTACAACCAAATCAAAAAAAACTAAAAAAAATATTTTATTTGCAATCAAAACTTGGGATTGGGCAAACAAAAATATTTCCCAAAATAAAATGGAAATTATTCATAATTACCAGTACATATTATATATTGATCGATATAATCATTATCAATCTTATTGTGTTGGTATCAGTTAATCTATTTTCATAATAATATAATTCAACAAATAAATGGATTTAGATATTTGGGTAGTTGGTTGATTGAGGATAAAAGAAGTGGAGATAAAGTTAAATGATGAATAGCATGGGCAAAGGAGACATTTATTAAGAGAAAGTATATATTTTGTGAATCTTTGAAAAGAGAATTAAACAAAATATTAACTAAATGTTATGTGGGGAAATCACTATTATATGGCTTTGAATGATGGGGAATGGCAAGAATATTAAAAACATATTGTAAGACTGTGAAGAGATTGGTCATGGAAAAAAATGGAAAATTAGTTGTACAAATAAAATGACAAATGAAGTTTTGTAAAGAGTAAATGAAAAAGAAGATTGATTAAAGAAATCAAAGATAGAAAAAAAAAGTGTTTTGGACATGTATTAAGAAAAAGAAAAGTTTAATGAAAGATACTTTTGCAGAAATAGGGAGTGGACATGAATAAAGAATGGAAAAGATTAGCCTTGTTAGATGATATAAAAAATAGAAAGAAATTATGTGGTGTTGAAGAGCTGGGCAAGGAAGGGAATGGAGTGGTTAAATGGATGAATTTGTGATGAGACTGCTTATTGAACCTATCCACAGAACAGAATACTATTGATTGATTGATTTCTCATACATACCAAAAATATTGGAAATTATTTATAATTCCCAGTAAATATAAGAAATTGTTCAGGTATAATCATTACTTATCATATTTACCATGCTTGTTAGTAAGTATGTATAATTACTGGTAAGTATGTATAATTACTGGTAAGTATACTAATTGTCCAATTTATCATATTTACAGTAGCATATATATATATAAGTGTTAAAACAGAAGAAAACAAAAAAGAGAGGATAAAGAGAACAGGAGACAGGGTAGAAAAAGTGGAAACAAGATCAAGTAAATTTAGTATATTTTTTGCAAAAAACTTATAAGCAAAATAAATTTTATAAAAACAGAAATGTTTCTGCAAATAATACACATTGAATAAATAATACAAATAACGATTTGTTTTCTTTGATTGAAATTTATCTTTTATTATTACATTGCAAATTCTTAATTAAATTCGAGATATTTTAAATTATTATGTAAAAAACGTCAGATGAATTTTAATACATCAAACAACCTAGACAAAAATAAAAATATGTAGGTTTTTTTTTTAAAAGAAAAGCAGTAACAAATTAATATCACAGTTATATAAAACTAGACGAAGTAAAACTGAAAATTATTTCTATTACGCGCAAAAAGGTTTTTTTTTTTTTTTTTGAAGGCGAAAATAGAACAGGTTTCATTATATAATTAATTATTTCAAATATAAAAAAATCCAAAACAATTGTTTTCTTCCTTTTTAAAAAAAAACTTTTTATTTACATAAACCAATATATATATATATCAATACATTATGTACATGTTTCCAACGAGTCAACTACTTCTTTGTAGTCATTATCAAGGTTCTAGAAATACACACACACACACACACACACTATTGCATTCTGTATTCTGCCCATACTGCTTCTGTGTTATTTAAATGGACTAAAGTCCTATATGTGAGGATCAGAGTGATTTAAAGTCAACATGGCTATGACAGTAATATTGACATCAATAAGGGCCTGAATATTCCATCAATAGATACTTAATGATATGGATGGGTGAAGAGTTGGAGGGTGGAAAAGATAAAAATCTTTCCATTAAAGTTTGAAGATTTTCTATCTTTAATATGAACTGAGCGCTGATTATATATATTTTTATGTTGGATATGATGATCTGGACCAAATGATGAGTGCTGGATTAGCATGAAATATGTATATTGGAGGTCATTTATCTTTACCACATATATGTGGTCATGTGTGGCAGTTGTATAGAATGGAGTAGATAGCTGTATGAAACTTGAAAGTCTGAGTTCAAATCCCTTATAAATACCTTTTCATTATAAGTATATATTTTTAAACTCATAATATAGTAAGATTTCTTTATTATCTATACATAATTTTTTTTATTATATAAATTTTATTGCTATAACTATTTACATCTCTATTCTTTATTTTTAAAACTGTTTTTTTATTACGTTACACAAATGAATAAAAATGTATAAATCCTTTACAATCTGGCAACAACAATTAAATTACTTATAATTAAAACCTTTATTTAATTTTTTCCATTATTTAAAAATTTGTTTTATGTAATTTTAATAGAACAAATTGTTAAATAATGGTTTTAATAAATAAAAATATATAATAAATAGTAATATATAAGAAATTGTTGGTATTGTTGGGTTTGTAAAGATTTTATACATATATCTCAATATATCTCTCTGCAATTTAAGAATAAATATTTCTTATTAAATAATAAATATTATTTATTTTATTTTGCATTTATTACTTAATGTCAAAAGTTATCAATAAAATATAAAGCCTTTTAGTTCAAAGCTCAAATTGCAGATTTAAGTTGCACAAAATGGTGGCATTTGCTCATATTTTATTAATGAAGCATAAATGAATGTAAAGATGATTCTTTTGTTTCAGTAAGATTTTGCTTATTTGAATTTTTTTTATTTATTTAATACTTATAAAGTATATTTATTTTTATAATTGTATATTGATTTTAAAAGGATTTAAACTTATGTCATGGGAAAAAAAGAAACATCACATGATCACCATTTCTCATATAGAGAGTTTTGCCTGTTTTAAAGAAAAAAGAACCATTACGGGAGTCTAGTTGCCTCACAACATTCAGCATTTTTAATTTCCTTAAATAAATGTATAGTTTTTACTATTTTTTTAGTTAAGTTTAAAATGAGTTTTAATAATAACTATCTTAAAATAGTTTTATTTTAACAAAAATGTATTAAAGTGAAGGCAACACATATTTTAAAATTAATCTGAATTTGCTTAGATTATTTTACCCCATAAAGGATTAAAAAGATTATTCTGAGATTATATATTAATATTTATATGGAAGTAAATTCCAAATGTGTATGTCATATTAATAATTTGCAAACCAGACTTACTAAAGTCATTTTCACATATGTGCAAAAACCCTCTCTCAAGTAAATGCCTCAGTATAAATAATCCATCAGTTACTGATGTTATTGTCTATCTAATAAATTGCAATAGTGTGAGAGAGGGGAGCTCTAAAAGTTTGTTAGATGGCTTTAATAACTCTGATATCTAAATTATTATTATAAAGTGTGATTTATATTACTTTTTTATAAATAGTATATATACAGAGATTTCAGAGCACCCAAAAATATAAAGAGATGCATGATAGGAGTAACAATAAGAGATTAAAAATAAAATACATGGGTGAGAGAACAAACAGGTGTTACTGCTATCAGTGAAAGAATCAAGAGGCTGTAGTGGAGTTGGTCTGGACATATTGCTAGAAGAGATAATGATAGATGGACATTTGAAATCTTTCCCTGGATTTCAAGAGATTGTGAAAGATGTAGAAAGAAACCACAAGCAAAATTCATGAATGAAATAGGGAAGTATATGGGGGTGATATGGAGAGAGACTAGAAATTGAAAAAATTGAAATAAACTTGTAAAGACTTTCATTCAGCAGTAGATCTATAATGGTTAAAAATATATATATATATATTGTAACGAGCACAGACGTTCGTTACATTGTTTTTTTATATATAATTATTAAACAAGTTAAAATAAAAAGTTCGCATTTAAAAACTTTCTTTAAAAATTAAAAATTGAAATTAAAATATCGTCTTAAACTCTTATATATTAAGTCGCACAGATAATAAAAATTATTAAAATAAAATTTTTATTAAAGAAAAAGGTATTTTTAAAACTAAATTTTAAAAAGATTTGGAGATAAAATTATATCTCTAAATCTGTCTTTAAATATATTTTTGATTTGGAAAACAGGGTAATTAATTAGAAATGGAAATGATTGTTAATTAGTTAAATGTAAACCAGCCTTCGGCATTTAAATGTAAAAACACCTGTCAGATAAGAAAACAATAAAAACTGTTAGCAAATAAGAAGAAATCCCTATGGAATCGGACCTCAACGAAAAGGATCATCTCATCGATGACGTAATGTAAATTCAATCCTTCACATTAATATAAAAGGAAAATTTTGGAAATTATTAATCAGTGACTAGTGACTGGAAATTGATTGATTATTGACGATGTAACAGCTAGGTGTTAGCGCTGGGGGGATTGAGAAAGACGCACAGCTTCAATCCCTTCAGTTCTGCTAAGAAAGAGAAAAAAATGGGCCATCGTTTATACAATGAGGACCAACTACACGAAAAACAAAATCTCCAAAGGATAAATAAATAAATCAACCGGATACTAATCTTCGGACGACGTGAGAATTCACGTTTAAACGGCCAGGAATATAATAGGATGAACTATTTCAATAACCGTAAGAACTTTAAAATTTATGAACAGTAAATTAAAAACTTTTCATATTTAAAATGATTTTAATATTATTCTATCTGACCAACAATATTTATTAATTGGTTATAATTTTATTTAATGTATTTAATTTGTAAAATCATTTCCATTTATTTATTTATTTAATTTTGTTCTTTAAGTTATTATGATTTCTGTTTTCCGTTAAATAAATTATAAAAAAATGTTAAACTTAAGTCGGGCGTGAATGGCTGTATCGATTTGTAAAGATATATTAAGGGAGGGTAATCTTGGGTTGTTCATTTCGTAGTTGAATTGGTTCAATGGATTGGATATATTTATGTAATTAGTAGGTGTAATATGAGATCCGCCACGGGCAGGATTATAGATATACGCCACACACCCTCTGTTTGCCTATGGATGGGTTTGTAAGTCGGCAGAATACCGCAGCCCATTCCTATGGAGTTTTTAGTTTATTGATCTACTTGCCCACAGATGTCACATCCCTGTGGGTGGAGAGTCAATGTCGTTTCTATTTCTACATATTGCTCAGATGTACATTCCTGACAATATTGTTGTGTTGTCGTATCATGCTACATTGAATACATGAATGTATCAGATGGATTGGCGCCAGTTGATTGCGAAATGTGTTGCCTAAGGTTAAGTAGGGATAGAATATTTTATTTTCGAATGCAAATCTATATAGTATATTCAGGCTCGATCCTATAAAACTATTAAATTTAAGTTGTTTATAGACGCTTGCATAGATTGGCTATCGGTTAAATATGTTTGCGTTTTCATATTTGATCAAAATATATAGACATTCGACAAATACTGATACCTTACGGTGAGTATCTAAAAGGGTATTTATTTGGATGTCTTTTAAGTTATTGGTGACGATGCAGGTATCTTACGATGAATACTAGAGGGTTTCTTATATTTCCCTCTGCAATTGTCAGTAATCAATAACTTTGTATTTGGATCGTTTATGTTTACTTTGAAATGTTTTTGACCGTTGAAATCTATGTAACCGATCTATAGCAACATATTAAACAGGTTAATATAATCCCATCTGTGCGAACTTGATTAAAAATGTAAATTTATAATATAATAGTAACTCAATGTAAATTAAAGTAAAATCAAAGTTAAAAATAATGTTAAATGTAAATCACTAAAATAATTTTAAACCTTATATATATGTGCATAAATAAATCTGTTTGTATGATAATTACTGGCAGTGGCTTACTTTATTCTTTTATATACTAGTAAATGATATTATTAAATCTCTGCTATTCCACTGAGCTAGTGACAATGGGCTAACGATCTAAATATGTAAATAAAGTGGAATCCTAACAGCGCGTATCTGCCTACTTTATAAATTTTTCTAGGCTCAAATGCCTAGATGGCGCCCTTTGGTAGTGCGGTGTGGTGCGATGCGATCTCCCACTTCGTTTGGATCGTTATAATTATAACGATCCAAACGAAGTGGGAGATCGCATCGCACCGCACCAAACGAAGTGGGAGATCGCATCGCACCGCACCGCACTACCAAAGGGTGCCATCTAGGCATTTGAGCCTAGAAAAATTTATAAAGTAGGCAGATACGCGCTGTTAGGATTCCACTTTATTTACATATTTAGATCGTTAGCCCATTGTCACTAGCTCAGTGGAATAGCAGAGATTTAATAATATCATTTACTAGTATATAAAAGAATAAAGTAAGCCACTGCCAGTAATTATCATACAAACAGATTTATTTATGCACATATATATAAGGTTTAAAATTATTTTAGTGATTTACATTTAACATTATTTTTAACTTTGATTTTACTTTAATTTACATTGAGTTACTATTATATTATAAATTTACATTTTTAATCAAGTTCGCACAGATGGGATTATATTAACCTGTTTAATATGTTGCTATAGATCGGTTACATAGATTTCAACGGTCAAAAACATTTCAAAGTAAACATAAACGATCAAAATACAAAGTTATTGATTACTGACAATTGCAGAGGGAAATATAAGAAACCCTCTAGTATTCATCGTAAGATACCTGCATCGTCACCAATAACTTAAAAGACATCCGAATAAATACCCTTTTAGATACTCACCGTAAGGTATCAGTATTTTTCGAATGTCTATATATTTTGATCAAATATGAAAACGCAAACATATTTAACTGATAGCCAATCTATGCAAGCGTCTATAAACAACTTAAATTTAATAGTTTTATAGGATCGAGCCTGAATATACTATATAGATTTGCATTCGAAAATAAAATATTCTATCCCTACTTAACCTTAGGCAACACATTTCGCAATCAACTGGCGCCAATCCATCTGATACATTCATGTATTCAATGTAGCATGATACGACAACACAACAATATTGTCAGGAATGTACATCTGAGCAATATGTAGAAATAGAAACGACATTGACTCTCCACCCACAGATGTCACATCCCTGTGGGTGGAGATCAATAAACTAAAAACTCCATAGGAATGGGCTGCGGTATTCTGCCGACTTACAAACCCATCCATAGGCAAACAGAGGGTGTGTGGCGTATATCTATAATCCTGCCCGTGGCGGATCTCATATTACACCTACTAATTACATAAATATATCCAATCCATTGAACCAATTCAACTACGAAATGAACAACCCAAGATTACCCTCCCTTAATATATCTTTACAAATCGATACAGCCATTCACGCCCGACTTAAGTTTAACATTTTTTTATAATTTATTTAACGGAAAACAGAAATCATAATAACTTAAAGAACAAAATTAAATAAATAAATAAATGGAAATGATTTTACAAATTAAATACATTAAATAAAATTATAACCAATTAATAAATATTGTTGGTCAGATAGAATAATATTAAAATCATTTTAAATATGAAAAGTTTTTAATTTACTGTTCATAAATTTTAAAGTTCTTACGGTTATTGAAATAGTTCATCCTATTATATTCCTGGCCGTTTAAACGTGAATTCCCACGTCGTCCGAAGATTAGTATCCGGTTGATTTATTTATTTATCCTTTGGAGATTTTGTTTTTCGTGTAGTTGGTCCTCATTGTATAAACGATGGACCATTTTTTTTCTCTTTCTTAGCAGAACTGAAGGGATTGAAAAAGTGCGTCTTTTCAATCCCCCCAGCGCTAACACCTAGCTGTTACATCGTCAATAATCAATCAATTTCCAGTCACTAGTCACTGATTAATAATTTCCAAAATTTTCCTTTTATATTAATGTGAAGGATTGAATTTACATTACGTCATCGATGAGATGATCCTTTTCGTTGAGGTCCGATTCCATAGGGATTTCTTCTTATTTGCTAACAGTTTTTATTGTTTTCTTATCAGACAGGTGTTTTTACATTTAAATGCCGAAGGCTGGTTTACATTTAACTAATTAACAATCATTTCCATTTCTAATTAATTACCCTGTTTTCCAAATCAAAAATATATTTAAAGACAGATTTAGAGATATAATTTTATCTCCAAATCTTTTTAAAATTTAGTTTTAAAAATACCTTTTTCTTTAATAAAAATTTTATTTTAATAATTTTTATTATCTGTGCGACTTAATATATAAGAGTTTAAGACGATATTTTAATTTCAATTTTTAATTTTTAAAGAAAGTTTTTAAATGCGAACTTTTTATTTTAACTTGTTTAATAATTATATATAAAAAAACAATGTAACGAACGTCTGTGCTCGTTACAATATATATATATATATATATCAGTGCATGGAATGTGAATTAGAAATTTAAGATTAGAAGAAGATATAATAATGACTGAAAAACATCAAGTAATGCAGAATCTTTTATGAAATAATAATGGAAAAAAATCAAATAGATATGGATTAAAAATTAATAGGACAAAAAAAAATAGAAACTAAAATATAAAATGAAAAAAAAACCATTACATTTTATAAATTAATGTCACTACTCATCTAGAATGAAGAAAGAAATAGAATTAACAATGCATGGTCTAAGAACATCATGAATGAATAAAAGGAATTTATATATCCTTATAATGCTTCTTTTACTTCCTCTTAATGTTTTGACTTCATCCATGTTCCTCAATGCATATTAAACAGTAAACATGCAGACAAACTGAGTACATGTAAATCGCATACAATCTCACCATGATTTATCGACATATCTAGCTATGGATAGACTTAAATTTATCTTTTTTCCAAAACTATATTACTAATAATATCATTTCTAAAATATGGCAATTAAATGATGATGAAAATGATAAAAAAACATCACATGAAATATAATTAGATGATATAAAAAAAAGTGCGCATATAGTTTGAATTTACCTAGTTATTTTGTATATGCAAAATAATATCTATCTTAATCAAAGTTTGAAAATATTTTTTTATCTCTTAAAAATGAATAAATTAGTCTGTATATATAGTGGATAAAATTTAATGAAAAAAATGGCATTCAATAAATATCCATATATTAATAATCATCTTTGCATGCTTAGTGCTGTGATAAAGTGAAATAGCCTAGACATCATAGTCCATGAACCACATTTCAATTCTATCACATTTTGAATTTAAATTTTATATGAACATCTATGCAAAAAGCCATTTGACTATTAATTGATAAGCTAAATTGCACTGGACTGGCTGATTTTTTTATGTTAGAAGAATTTGGGTTATTATGATAAGGGTATAAACGATCTACTCTTGAAACCCAAACATTGACACATCCAAAAATGCCCTGGACCTACATATTGTAACGATATATATATATACGTTACATTTAAATTTTAGTACTTAAATTTTTTTTTGTAAATATCTAATAATGAATTAAAAGCACAGACATTCAAAAAATGCACACATAATGAGTTATTAATAAGTTTAATTTAAATATTGAAATAAAATAGGCTTAAAAAAATTATAGAATCGAAGCAAAGATTCTAATCTTTAAATAAATATAATAAAAACCATTTAATCTTAAAAATAACAAAGAGAGTTTTTAACAAAAATAAAATTATAAACACATCCTTAGGGCAAAATGACCATTAAAAAGATTATTATGAAATAGATAAGAGTCGAGAAATAGAAACAAAAGGCTTGCTTTTCCCGCCCAAGATATATACACAGACCAAGAAGGAAAATCTACTGAATATGTGTGATGGATCCGCACATTCCTAGATAAGACTTTCCGGACTATAAAAGAAAAAATTCAAAAGAAATAATTAATTAGAAGATTAGAATTTTGAATTCGTTTGGTCATTGCTGAAAAAAAAATTTTAAAAGTTATTGTCACCATTACCAGAAATGTAATCTGTTCAATCGCGCTTCCCTCAGACCGGCTGGCCAAAGGCAGCCTCCATCTCCATGGATCCCAGGATCGAACCACTGGAACTGTCTTCATAAAGCATCATAAGTCTTCATAAATCATTATTGTCTGCAAGAAATGGCCCTTGCATAAATCCAGATCTTCATTGCAAAAGAATGAGCCTGAAGAAATGAAGGATAAAAATGAACTATAAACTCTCTTTAATTTAAAATCTCCGAACTTTATTTTTCTTTAAATATGAACTATAGATTTTCTCTCCTAATCAAATCTGAACTTTATTTTATAAACTTTAACAATTTTAAAAGTCTTATTTAAAAGCTAAATGTAATCTTTTTAAAATATATATTATATTATTTATGCTTAGTGTAAGATCTGTTTGTAATAGGGCAGGAGTTTGTGATTGCAAACAAATTTAAAGATAAAATCAAAACATTATTTGTGCATTATTGGATTTTAAAAATAGGTTAAACACTTTATTTGATTTTAATATAAGTTAGATACATATGTGATTTTAAAATAAGTTAATACCTGAAACTAAATATTTTTTTAAAGAACAAATTAAATTATATAAATGTTAAATTTAAGTCGGGCATGAATGGCTGCATAGATTTGTAAAGTTATATTAATTAATTAAGGGAGGGTTAATCTTAGGTTATTTTTCGTACTTAAATTGGGTTAATCGATTGGATATATTGGTGTAATTAGTAAATGTAGCATGAGATTCGCTACATGCAGAATCATATTATATGCTGCACTTTGGGCAAAATAAGTCCCATTTCTCACAGACCATTGGAAGCAGATGGTATTCCCTGCTCCTTGGATCACCCCATTGGTCTATGGAATGGGATAGTAAGACGGAAAATGCAGTTCCATCTATGGAGTTTTTTTTATTGTTCTTCTTGCCAGACAGATGTAACATTCCTGTACTGGATGAGAGCTCAATGTCTTCTATAACCATCTGTTCAGATGTGCATTCCTGACAGTATGGTATTGTGATGTCATATTCATGCTGCATTGAATACATCGATGTATCAAATAGATTGGCATTAATTTGAATGTGAACTTTTGGCCTAAGGTTAAATAAGGGATATAATTTTTTTTTCAAATGCAATATATGTAGTTTATTCATACTCAACACTCTAATAAAATATTATTAAATTCATCTGTGTGGATTGTTTAAAAATTAAAAATTAAGAACCCATCTAAAATAATAAATTTTATTTCTGTTTTATTTATATGTGCGTTAATAAATGTTTGTGTGTTAATTACTGGCAGTGGCTTATTTCATCTTTTTAAAATATTAATATACTTCTCTTAAGCAAGTTTTATATTAAATCTCTGTGTCTCCATGAGCTAGTGGCATGGGCTGATGGTCGGAATAAAATACATATGTAAAAGTTAGATCTTAACAGCATGTATCTGCCTACTCTAAAAGTTTTTTAGGTTCAAATAGCCTGGTGGTGCCCTGTTCGGCAGATATGGTAAGACTCTAATTTCCCGACCATTATAATATATTGAAATATGCAATTTCCAAATGTTTCAACAAAATAATGTTTTCCATCAACTGTGAAAAGGTGTTAGTATATGGCTGCTTAATAGATATGTATAAAAGTGTAAAAAAATAATTAAGAATTATATATGGTTGTTTCCAAAAACTACTGTAAATTATAAACATCTTTTGCGGTGAAAACTTTCACAAATGTGGGACATTTAATCAATGCATAATGCAATACTAAAATCAATAATTAACTGAAAAAAAACATGCACTCACCTGATATTAAATTGTTTCCAAAAACTACTGTAAATTATAAACATCTTTTGCTGTGAAAACTTTCACATATGTGGGACATTTAATCAATGCATAATGCAATACTAAAATCAATAATTAACTGAAAAAAAAACATGCACTCACCTGATATTAAATTATTTAGAAGGGCTACCTATCTCAGCAAGGCTTAAATCAAGCAGTCAAAAAAAAAAAATCAACGTCTTTTGTATCTCTGCTAAGATCTTAAGTAGGCAGAAATTCAGATTAGTGTAAGTAACAAGTAAGTAATTGTAAGTAACAGGTAAGAAAACAAAGAAGCCATAAGATAAACAGCCTACAAAGAAACAACTTTTCATTTTCTATTTACTTGAAAGCATGTTGGATTCGTTACTTCATTACCATAGTCTATCTAAATTATTTTAAATGTTTTGGTAACAACTTTGTCCAATTTAAAACAAAATTTAATGTTAGCAGTTGAATCATGACTTAAGGTACAAGATATCTCATCACATTGTGTATCTTAACTCTTGATCTTGACATGCTAACATCTTAAAATATTTGTGATGAATAACTAAGTTGTCTTATAACATAGTATATACATTTATTTGGAGATGGTCAGCAAGTAGCTTGAACATAGACCCAATCACCATCACCGTTGCCCCAAGATATACTGCGTTATATTAACCACCGACTACCTTTATCAATTGTATTAGAAGTAAAATACTACTAATGATGTCTAAATAATGATCAGGAATGTTTATGTAGAGAAATTTTTGCAGTGTATTTTATCTTTAAATGATCATATATATAGAGAGAGAGTTATTCCATAACTCCAGTTTTAAAAGATGAAAAATAAATCTTTTCAACTACGTGGATGAGTATTCTTTTTAATAGTCATTTCCTTTGAGGAGAACTGTAAAGGTCATCGATCTATAATGGACCATTAAAGAGAGATTATTAATGAAGATTTTATTAAAAATATTTTAAAACATAAAAATTAAAATCTAAAGATTTTTATTTTTATATATTCACCTTTTTTTATTCGACTGTTTAGCAGAGAAAAATAAATTTCTAATAAAAGTGAGATATATATCTGTTTGCACCGTAACTTAAATTTCTTGAATAATTTTTAAATTATAAAATCTATTACAATTAAAAATATTAAAAGTTGTTTACTTGTGGTAAAAAAAATTGCTATGGCAACGATTAGTTAACATTTTGTTTTACAGATAAAAACATCCGACTACCATTATATACATTTTTATAACAATTTAAAAACAAACATAAATATTATCTTACAGTTAAAAGATGTAATGTCAAAATAATTCAAACTAAAAGCGTTTAATATAAACTTTTGTTGATATAAATTTAATTTTTTATTCATCGTAAATTATTTACGTAAAACTATACTTATAAAAAATATTTTATAACTTAATATAATATATAGGGTATATGAGCACAGACTTTCACATGACGACTTCATTCTGATATACCGATATTCACGGAATTGCTTTTCATTAAGTGATATACTTGACAATATATGTCTAGCTTTTTGAATTCATTCTGTCTCACAACAACAAAGGAAATAAACATTTTTCTAAAATTCATCACTACATAGAAAATATTGATTTACTCTTGTAAAAATTGAGAATATTTTCTCTTAAAGAAACACCCGATGCTTTGACACATAAAAAAAACCAACAGACTAAATGAATAATCTACATTATATCTGCAAAATATTACCTTTTTTATAAATTTGCAAATTGCCTATATTTTAAAACTAGGTTTTTTCAAATTGAAATAATCAACCTTTTTACCAATATCTTTCTTTTACTGAGATATTATTTGCATTTTAAATATTATTTACTTTATTTAAAGTTTTTCAAATATTTTTTACAAGTCATTTATTTTCTTGAGGTGAAAACTCTTCTATTAATATACAGTTCTCTATTTACACCCTTGTGCAAATTATCCATGGATGTTTTTTCATGTTGGAGTTACTAACTTCTTGGTATGCCTCAGTCTTAGTTGACAGATAGATGTCAAGAATCAAAGCAGTTTTAGTCTGAACATAGTTAATACATATCTTGGTACAGCAAGCAATAATCTACATTTTTAAAAAGTCAACTTTTAGAATCAAAGAAAAAATGTCACTTTTTAAAGAGTGAATTTTTATAATCAATTTTTTTTTTGTTTGAATTTTAATTTATCACTAAAATACTTTTTAATGTATCCTTTTTAAAATATATATGTATACTACCCTTTTGCATGCATGCACACATCACTAAAAATGTAGCAATGTTTAATATTTGAAAGTAAAGTTGTGCAGATTAAAAATCATTTGCAATATAATTTTTTATTTGAAAACAACTTTAAACATCAATTTTACAGTCAAAATAAAAAAATGCCATATACTTTTAAAAAAGGAAACTTTTACAAACAACAAAAAGTTTTTATTTTAATTTAAAAACATTGTTAAGATACTTTTTATAATAAAGTCTTTTAAATATATATCACCCTCTCATACACATTGTAATAACTTATTGAAATGATATGAATGCACTTGAAATCTGGTATTGAAATATTTAAACTTTCATCCACAAACTCCTTTGTATTTAAAAAATTAGAGATCCTACCTAAAATATTTTAGTGTCAAATTAAATTGCTAATTATTTAAAAGAAATGTACCAAATTTGAACAAATTATATTGAGAATAAATATATTAAATCTTAGTTTTAAAATTTTATTATAATTTAAATAAGTGTTTACAAACTAACAAATGAACAAATAAACAAACAAGCAGAGATTGTAACATAAATAAAAGCATTTAATAAAATATCAAAATTACTAATTTGGTCTTTTGAAAATGTCATGTTACTAAGACATTGGAATTCTTATAAGGAGTATGTTTTGGATACAAGAAAATCTATTTTTGTCAGTTTACTATAATAATAAGCTTATTAGTAGTAATTTGATTTAACAAAACATGTAATATTTTCTGCTCTGCATAATAATAAATTAAATGTTGAAATTCTTAATAAATATAAAGATTGAAAAACAAAAAATTCCATAACTGATAAGAAGGCTCAAAATTAACTAAGGGATTAAACCTGTAAAAGATCATGGTCACTTTAGTTTATTTTTTGATCACTGAAAGCAAAATATAAATTTAACAAATAGGATCATAGTACAATTAAGTCCAGCAATGATATTTTGATAAGGGGGAAATATTTTGATTATTTTTTGAATAGTGGTATAATAATTGAGCTAACTTTTAAATATTTTTTTGTATTTTAAAATGGAGGGAATGCACTTTTTGATGATGTACTGATAAATGAAAGGAAAGTGTTATTGATTTTTAGAATAAGGATAGATGCATTTTTATATTTTTTATTTTATTTTTAAAGGTATTGACAATTATATAGATGTAAATATGTATTTTGTACATCCTTGAAAATGACTACAAATAAAGTGGTTGAAATGTTGAATGTTTTAAACAAATATATACTGATATGGTGATGAAAAAAATAAAGTTTTTGGAAGAAAAAAGCAGAGTGCATATTTTTTGATTGGATTTAATGGAAAAGATTATTATATTTTTTACTCTATCTGATGTATATTCTAATTGAAATTCAGGTACAATGAGAGGGTGGTATAAAAAATTTTACACCAAGATATATATAGTAGGCAGGTAAGTGTTTCTTATTTTATATCTTGCAAAGCATACAAGTAATTCTACACTCTATGTTTATTACATTTATGATAATATAGATTCCTAATTAACTATTGTCTTGAAAAATCTTGTTTATAACTTGAAATTTTACATATAATACTAATAAAATAAGTTTATTTTCTCTATGTTTTATCTCACTTTTATCATCGTTAATAACTTCAGGTTAAATGAAAACATTAAATGGCATGTTATTTTCATTCTATTTATCATATTTGATATTTATTGACATTAGGAAGACAACACAATATCCATGCAAACAATATTATTAAGTCAGTTTTTTTTGTACTTTTTCAATGTCAAGTGTGATTCTCTAGTTTATTTTATTGTTGTAAACACTTTGATTTCTGAATGATTTTAGTTTGGATTATATTTATTATAATCGTTTTGTTTATTTATTACAATCCAGCAGTGGATTGATAATCTTTGAAAATGATAATGATGATGAATCTTGTTCTGAATGCAATGGTCAAGTGTAAAGGTCTTAAATATAAGATCTTTGGATTAATTCAAATTCAGACACTCAAACTTTTTATTGACTCCCAAGCAATATAACCAATGAATTATTTTTTTTTAAAAAATCTTTTAAGGTAATTAATATGGATTTACTTTAAAAATTGGAAAAAAATTAGTGATCATTTGCAAATTATGAAAAAAAATTCCAGCCTTTTAGACTACAAGTGGTATGAAATACTACTAAATCAGAAAAAAAGGTTATAAAATTTATACTATATGAGTTAAATTTTGCAAAAATAGAGACATACTTAGAAAAGTTCTGAGATGGATACCTACTCAATTTAAAAAATAATACAAAATTAAGGCATTAAATAATTAACACAACCCCACATATCAGTGGTAGCAGTTGAAAGTTAAATGTTTTTTTTATTTTTTTACAATGCTGTATCGTTCAGTACATTTGTAGAAGAGAAATGAATACAGAAGTAAAGATTTTAAGATGAGTTCCAGCTTTATAGAGAAAATAGAAAAAAAACTTTCACTTTATACTAATTAAATAATTTAATTTAATACTCAATTTTCCATTAGGAAGTCTATATATTATATGATTTTCTTATCATTAAGAGTTAAAGGTTCTAGGATTGCATATCACTTGAACAGTATATATAATAATAATGATGATGATGATAAATGGTAACAATAACAATAATAATAATATTAATAACAAGAGTAATAATATTAATAATAGTAGTAGTAGTAATAGTAATAATAGTAGTAGTAGTATTAGTAGTAGTAGTAGTAGTAGTAGTAGTAATAGTAGTAGTAGTAGTAGTAGTAGTAGTAGTAATAGTAGCGCAATGATTATCAGCTCTAAGAAAATGCTGGCCAAGTTCTTGGAAAACAAATGATATTTAATAAAACACCTGCTGACAAATATTAACAGTTATACCAATTTGTTTGGAGGCAACTCTCATTCAGAAGGTAAGCATTTTTTTTGTTTTTTTCAAAACGAATCAGGTTAATATTAAAATACAACATGACATCTGCACAAAAATGCATGGCTGCAAGCTGCACAATGCTAGATTGTTTAATTCCCAACAATAACAATAAGAAAAAAACTTATGCGAATACAGCAAAAATAAATTCATCAAAACATAATAACAATAAAAATCAACATAAATGCTTAGCCACAAGTAGTGCAAAAGTGAATATATCAATCCTCATCAATGACAGCATGCAAAAAACATACGCAAACATAGCAAATTTGCCAAAATGTAATGATAACAACAATGCTAATGCGAACCAACCTGAAAGATTTAAGAGAGCAGAGAAAAATGACCTCAATGTCATATATATAACAGATGAAAATAACCACAGGCCACCCAGTGATAACTGGACAAATGAAGAACTTGTGGATTTAAACCATAAGTTTAACAACACAATACCAAAAAGACTCTTCAACTCTTTCAATAAATTTTTTTCTAATAAATTGCTTGTATTGGAAGCTGTGGGTTGCAGTTTGTTCCTATACAAATTCCCAAGGGACATACTGTATGAAGAATTAACAAAGAAGGCAATCTGGGACATGATAGTGGTCATTGGCGAACACCCTAACTTAAGATATTTGACCATTGAATTATTTAGTGAGCAGCAATGCACAGGGTTCCAAGACAAAATTAAAACTCTTGGAAATTATGCTCTAATTATTGTTGACAAAAATTTGCAGAACTATTATCATGGTATTATAAAGAAATACTTATTTTGGTTATGGCACGCCTGATTTCTCTAAACTAATGGCACCATTTGAACAGGCAATACAATCAAAGCTATATATTGCTCTGATACACCTACACCAGTATATTCTAATAGTTTTTACTTTAAAATAAATATCACTGACAACATCAACCCTGACGACATTCCCAGTCAGATAATAGATCAGGAGGCATTATCACATTACAAATAAAATGTCTCAGGCCACATGCATGGGCAGAAGCCACCTGACCATGAACTATGACATCAGACATCGCAAGGGCTACCAAAACCAGATGAACTGCAACAAATTAAAAGCTTTCAAATATATCCAACAATGTTCAGCATAACAAAATAATTCAGAACCAGCATAGTCAGGTAAGGAATAGACAACAGAAAATGCAAACATTTAAACAGAGACAAATGATAAACTGCTAAATTTAACAACTAATAGCAATAAAGAGAGAAATTAATCCACTAGAAATGGGGAGAAGGTGGATGAAAGTAATCAACCAATGCAAATAAATTATAATAGCAATATAACTAGACCAATAAAAACAAGTGCTAAGCAAATGCACAGCACACAACATGGCACAAAGCCCTTCAAATCAGAGCTAAAAGATCATCATTAGCAAATTAGAATGCTGGAGAATTTATAAAACAGTCTTCCAACATAACAAAAAGCAGGGTAAAAGAATGCAGTAAAAAGCAAAAAGACAACATTGAACACCTGCCAAATATACTTAAGAATGAAACAAAAAACTATTGCAAATTGAAAGTCCATCAATCAATACATACAAATAATCACAATGAGTTACCACATTTCAGAAGAGAAGCACCGAAAAAACACAGAGCATCAATTCATGAATGAGCAAAGAAATGAGAATGACATGCCAGACCCAATGACATGGTCTAAAACCAAAGATAAAACAATGATTAACACTATGGAATTGATCACACCCAGTCTACATCAGAATATGGAGGTAAAGATAGAGCAAAAACGTAAATCAGGTCCACCACAAAGAAAAAAAACCAAAGTGTTAAAAAGTATAAATAGATGGTTCAAACACACCCAATGGATCATTTCATCATAATATTGAAAATGTTGTAAATAAAGTTTTTAAAATTATGGATGCAACTTCAAGGCATAGTAAACAATTTACTAGTTTTTCAAAATATAAATTATTTCTCTTTTTGGTTTGCCTATTTTAGAATACAGATCTGTTGTTTGGAATCCCAATTCAAAATGAAATATTATAGGAATTGAAGTGTTTTATGATAAATGTTCCAAGTATATTAAGCTAAATGACCATTATTTATTCCTATCCATTAGAATAAAAATGAGAGATAACACAGTCAAAACTCTACATATAGTAGTGACCCTCAGTGTATGCTAGAGTAATCAATGGATACCAGAAGGCTTGTGCATAAAATCCCTATCTAGAGCCTACTCATCCAATATTCCCAGACTGTTTTCTAAATTATGGCTTTTATCAGTGAGGAGCCTTGGATCTGAGAGCACTGCATGTAGATCTTAGGATCACAAGCTAGAAATTAGTCTGGGGATATTGTGGGGATACTATCTTATATAAATCCAATTTACCCAAACCATTTTAAACACTTTTTAGCAAAAATATTTTATTGTACATATGTATACATACATCTATGTTTTAACTGTCCTGCAGTCTTCTTCAGAGCTATGATATAATGAATAAAATAAAATACATAACTATATAAATAATCCCATAAAAAGTGTAAACAATAAAAAACTAAAAACAACATAAAATATATAACAAAACCTAATAAAACTGAAATAAATTTAAACCCAAATAAAATAATCTGCTTAATATAAAATAAAATATACAATACAAACACAAAATAAATATAAATTATACATGTGTATTCCTAACTATATACATACATATTCAAGAACAACTATTAATCTAAATATATTCATTTTTATTATTTTTCATAATCTCTTAACTACTTCTATTCCTTATAAACTTAAACTTTATATTTATTATCTCCACCTCAATAAAATACAAATTGGATTTATATTTTATGTTTTATATTTTAATGTACAAAAAAGCCAAGACGAATTAAACTAATATTCCTTATTTTAAAACTATGAAGGGAAATATGACATAGTATAGCCATATCTCCTTCTTTGGTTGTAAAATATAGACATATTAGTTGAATCAGTCTGGGATTTTTGTACAATAAGATATGTTGAGTTAATCTTGTTCTCAGATTAGCTTTTATTTCCCAGTAGTAGGTATAAATTCAATCTGTTTGGCTGCACTCTACTGCATATGCAATGTTAGCACAATCCAATTTGTGTATTTGTCCCTTTGTATTATTAATTAGTTTATTTAAATTAATGACATTCTAAATCCCACATATTAAATTTATCAGCACAGATTCTTGCAATTTTATTTCTGTGTTCTATTTAATTTCATTTAGCATATTTAATCTCTGTTGTAGTATTTTCATATTACCATTAATAATGCCAGAGAACCTAGATATTGTGTGTATATATATACAATGAGCATGCCAACAGCTCTTCATAAGCCTTTCAGAATATTCCTACCCCCAGATACTGGTTTCATGCTTTTGGCATTCCTATAACATTTGTAATACAAGCTTATTAAATCAAGTCACATGATATATGACTTGATTTTCTTGCAATATAGATAGATAGAGGGATGGATGGCTAGATGGATGGATGGATAGATATAGTTAGATAACTAGATAGAGAGAGGGAGGGAGAGAGAGGGGGAGGGGAGAGAGGGAGGAAAAGAGAGAGTGAGAAAGAGAGAGTGAGAGAGAGAGAAAAAGAGAGAGGGAGAGAGAGGGGGAGAGGGGGAAAGAGGAAGAGAAAGAGAGGAAAAGATAGATAGGTAGATAGGTAGGTAGGTAGATAGGTATGTAGATAGATAGATAGATAGATAGATAGATAGATAGATAGATAGATAGATAGATAGATAGATAGATAGATAGATAGATAGATAGATAAATAGATAGATAGATAGATAGATAGATAGATAGATAGATAGATAGATAGATAGATAGATAGATAGATAGATAGATAGATAGATAGATAGATAGATAGATAGATAGATAGATAGATAGATAGATAGATAGATATTATGGAGCATGTTTTCAGGATTAACTATGTTTATTAGAATAAAATAAATTTCTTACCAATCTTTTGATAAGATAATACTTATTCTCAACTGGGTGAAAAAGTCTATAAATTAATAATTACATGGTTATAGTATATAGTACTGTTTCACATGGTTGTTATATCATGTGGTTGATAAACAGTTAGATTTACATTTAGCAGTACTTTTTATATTTATTTGTATTAAAAACACATTTACAAATAGTTAGTAGTTTTATTGTTCTATCACATTTATTAATGCATGTTATTTTTAAAATTGGTTATAGCATTTCTAAATACTTTTTGTTCATTGTTATTGCATGTGGATATGATTTTGGTATTTGCAAAGTCTATTCAGTGGCCAGTGTCTAAAACATGCAGAACAAGTGCTCAAGAAGATGAGAATATTTTTGCTGCATTAATGTGTTCATCTCTTCCTGCAGCTATAGGTTGATTGTGTCTCCCTGTATATGTAGTTGGGCACATTTATATGATTTCATAGACTTCTTGGGTTTCTAGAGGGATTATATTTTTTAGGTTTACTTAGAATATTATTAATCTTTTGCTCAGTAAAGAATGTTATTTTTATGTCATAGCATTTTCGTACCTTTCCAATCTTATCTGATTACTTTTATATAAGGAATACATATTCTATTACAATTATTTCATTTCTTTTTCTTTTTGTGGGGCTGTTTGAAAAATTTATTAACACAAATAAATATAAAAAATACCATTGGAATGTAAATCAGACTATTCACTAAACACATGATATAACAACAATGTGAAACAATTCTATATATTATATCCATATAATTATCACTTTATATATTTTTCACCCAGTTGAGGATAAGTATTACCTTATTTAACCATTGGTAAGAAATTTATTTTATTCTAATAAACATGGTTAATCCCCAAAACATGCTTCATAAAACATCTTTCAGTCATGAAAAGATTCATTTCAATATATAAATACTAATAAAATGTGTGTTAATTAAAAAACTATTGTAATAATAATAATAATAATAAGATGAAGAAACTTCTACAGATTGAAACGACTGTATATAATATTTGATTATCATTATCTTTATTATTTTGATTGTTTATTATATAAATATTTAAATACAAGTATAATTAATACACTTGGAGTTTAGATGTAATACAGGGGATTTTTAATGGTATGGATGGCTAAAAAGTTGGAAGGGGGAGTAGATTGATGCATGTCAATTAAAGTTTGAAGATTGGCTATCTTAATACACACTTAGATATATGAAAGAGATGATCTGAACCAATTGATGAGTGCTGTTTTAGCACAAAATACTTATATTGTAAATCATTTATCTTTCTCACATGTGTGTGATCATGTATATCAGTTCTATAAGATAGAGTGGAGCTTAAAAGTGTGTTCAATTTCCCTATATATATATATATATATATATATATATATATATATATATATATATATATATATATATATATATATATATATATATATATATATATATATATATATCAGTTACTTTAAGTAATATATGTAAATACTAATATAAATATAAAATGTTTCAAATATGGTTGTCACAATAAGTATAGACTATTCATACATAAGAACATTTATGAAATAGTAATTGTCAAATGTATACTAATCACTTTAATGCATTTGCAAATAATGCCCTCTTGTATTAATGTAATTCACTAATCAATTGAAAAATGATTATTAAAAAGACTAAAAAATTTGCTTCATGAAAAGTTTTTAAGTATGTACATTCAGAATTTATTACTCCATAATTATTAATGCATGTTCACAACCCTACATAATAAGTAGTTGTTGTTTATTCATGGGATTGTTAAAATTAATAGAATAATTAATATATGTATATTACACAGATTTATTTTATAAAGAGATCTTATTGAGTATTTGTCTATTTAAAACAATAATGTTTTTCAATGATGTATTGAAATATAAGTTTAGCTCGCATTACTTAGTAAATTTTGTGAAAGAGAACATGTAAAATAATTTTTAGAAATATCTTTTTCCAAAATCTAACCATGAATCTAAAAGGTTTCAGATAACCTTCAGCAGTAGAATACTCTATTTTCCTGTGGGTATGTGATGATGGTATATTAGATGTGATAGTCTGTTGGACTATTTCCATCATCTATCAGTAAATGTTGAATGTATAGAAAATTTTAAACTTTATTTAAACTTTTTCAAATGCAAACAATTTGTTAGTAGTAACACACAAATAGACAACTCAGGTTAGTAATTACACAGTGTTTTGAGTAGTATTATTCTCCACTCTTCTTCAGGTGTTGCTGGCCTGACCAATGACACTATTCACATAGGAGGTAAACTCACACCTTTAAATTCTCAAATATTGAATTTATGACAAACACTCTAATTAATTGGGCTATCCTGTCAAAGCTCAGTTGGTTAAAGCATTCACCTTAAATTTAATATTCAAGAATCTAAAAGTGTGAGTTCAATTCCTAGGTGAATACTGTCAAAGGTCAGGCCAGCAACACCTAAAGAAGTGTAATACTACTCAAAATGTTATGTAATAACTAACTGGTGTAATCTATTTGTGTGTTAAAGCTAACAGGTTGTTTGTATTTAAAAGTTTAATAAAGTTTAAATTGATGGAAATAGACCAACATGTTAGCACATAGAATATTCCATCAATTTATCCCTCTTTGAAATCAGTGATTTTACACTAAATTTTTGCATATGCAGATCAAGAAATAGCTTCATCAAATCATATGCATCAAACTATGCTCTTCTGTTTCTGTATGTTAAACTTAGAAATATTTCAAGCAACTAGAGAGAAATGAGATGAGAATTGGGAATACTTCTTTTTTTTTAACCAACAACAATATTAGTTGTACTTGGATTCACCTAGCCATTAATGGAGTTTGAACAATGAATTCATGACTATCCACACTCATTGCAATTGTCAGTTTCAGAAAAGAAACATTTACTTATCTGACTGCGACAAAGACATATCATTATAAATCATATATTTAACTTTGCTGTATAATCTATATAAACAGTGGCAGAGTTTAAAGATGTTAATTAACTCAGTAAAAAAATTCCATATTCTATATATTCACTAAACACTTCTTATAAAGAATGGTTAGTGATCACATTAGTTGGCTTTAGTTATAATATGTAGTTTAGGGTATTTTGAGCTCAGACTTTCGCCCGACCCTCAACTCTCCATACTATCTCATACAGCTGATACACTTGACCATATATATGACCAAAAGATAAATAATCCTCAATATGCATATTTCGTGCTAAACCAGCACTCGTCAGTTGGTCCAGATTATCATCTCTACACATATGTAGATGATAATATGGACCAACTGACGAGTGCTGGTTTATCATGAAATATGATATTGATGATTATTTATCTTTTAGACATATATGTGGTCAAGTGTATCGGTGGTATGAGATAGTGTGGAAAGTTGAGGGTCTTGTGGTAGTCTGAGCTCAAAATACCCTATACATTACATTGTTTGTACAGTTATATATATAGCCTGTATGTTAGATAACACATAGTTTAATAAAATTCAAGTATGTCTATGATTTCTTTATGTGGAGTCTGGTATTCTTCTAATTTTTAATTTTTCAGTTCTCTTTACATAGGCAATTATTATTTTTTAGAATTATATATTGATATAATAATAATAATATATATATAGATTAATTACATTTGACAATATTTTAAATAAACACGTAATAATTGTTTAATAAATAATGAAACATAAGTTGTAGAGCCCTATATATGTGCTTGTTTATTAAAAAGAAAGTATAAATACATTTTTAAACATCTGCCTGTCAAAATGTAGTTTAACTGAGTAATTAAAAAAAAATACTTGAGAGTAATGATATGCAATTAGCTTTTTAAGAGAAAACAGATGTGTTTTGATGTTTACAAGTATTATTAAAATGTAGAGCATATGAGTATTTTATCTAAGGTTACATACTTATAATAATTAGTAATAGCTTTTTTTTAAATAAAAAACTTTTCAGATATTCTCTCTATTTCTCTCTCTACATATATATATATTGTGATGTCCTTACATCAGGTTACCACGCTTACATTTGTATCTAATATAGGATAAAACTAGGGATCTAACTTAAAAAAAGGAAAGCGTTGTTAGCCGAGAGGTCAGCGCAGCAGCCTTGCAAGCAAGCAGTTGGTTGCAGACGGTTGTTGCGGGTTCACCTCCCGGCCGATGCTATGACATATGGAAAAAAAAAAAAACTTAAAAATAAAGCTTAAATAAAATAAATAGAGTTTCATATATTACATGGAAAAGAATATCTTCCATATATATTATAGTGGGTAAATGGCAAATATATAGTATTGAATAGTTTCGTTGTTTACTTATTTAATTATTTGGAGCATTGTGGATCGGTATGAAATAATGTAAAAAAAGGAAACTTTAGAATTATTCAGGGTTAGAAATTTTAATAATTTTATATTTAATATATGCATAAGCATTATAAGATTTACAAATTTTAAAGAGATTTCGCGGGAATCACGTGGCTAGAACTCTAGCTATCATTACAGTAGAGAGAAGTTTGTCTTAGCGAATGCACACTGTCAAAGATAAACATTTAAACAAATTTAACTGACCGTGAAATTTTCACAATGCAGATTTATAGCAAAAACTTCAGTTTTATAAAGCCACGATATAAAAACAAATATCTTCATGAATATTAAATTTGTAAACAGTTATTTTCTTATTTTATAAATATTTTTATAACTATTATTTTACTTCATTCTGATGTACCAATATTCACGGAATTGCTTTTCATTAAGTGATAAACTTGACAATATATGTTTAGCTTTTTGAATTCATTCCGTCTCACAACATTTAACACTAATATACAACAAAGAAAATAAGCATTAGTCTAAAATTCATCATTAACTATAAAATACTGATTTACTGTTGTAAAAATTGAGAATATTTTCTCCTAAAAAACAGACTAAATGAATAATATATATTATATCTGCAAAATATTATCTTTTCTATAAATTTGCAAATTGCCTATATTTTAAAACTAGGTTTTTTCAAATTGAAATAATTAACTTTTTTACCAATATATTTTTTTTACTGAGATATTATTTGCATTTTAATTATTATTTACTTTATTTAAAGTTTTCCAAATATTTTTTACAAGTCATTTAATTTCTTGAGTTGAAAAGTCTTCTATTAATATACAGTTCTCTATTTACACCCTTGTGCAAATTATCCATGGATGTTTTTTCATGTGGAGTTGCTAACTTCTTGGTATGTCTCAGTCTTGGTTGACAGATAGATATCAATAAGCAAAAAAGCTTTAGTCTGAACATAGTTAATACATATCTTGGTACAGCAAGCAATAATCTACATTTTTAAAAAGTCAACTTTTTGAATCAAAGAAAAAAATGACACTTTTTAAAAAAGTGAATTTTTATAATCAAAAATTTTTTTTGTTTGAATTTTAATTTATCACTAAAATTTTTTAATTAATATACCCTTTTTAAAAATATATGTATAGTACCCCTTTTGCATGCATGCACACTTCACTGAAAATGTAGCAATCTGTTTAATATTTGAAAGTAAAGTTGTATGGATTAAAAATCATTTGCAATATAATTTTTTATTTGAAAACAACTTTAAACATCAATTTTACAGTCAAAATAAAAAAATGCCATATACTTTTAAAAAAGGAAACTTTTATAAACAACAAAATGTTTTTATTTTAATTTAAAAACATTGTTAAGATACTTTTTATAATAAAGACTTTTAAATATATATCACCCTCTCATACACATTGTAATAACTTATTGAAATGATATGAATGCACTTGAAATCTGATATTGAAATAATTCAAATTTCATCCACAAACTCCTTTGTATTTAAAAAATTAGAGATCCTACCTAAAATATTTTAGTGTCAAATTAAATTGCTAATTATTTAAAAGAAATATACCAAATTTGAACAAATTATATTGAGAATAAATATATTAAATCTTAGTTTTAAAATTTTATTATAATTTAAATAAGTGTTTACAAACTAACAAACGAACAAATAAACAAACAAGCAGAGATTGTAACATAAATAAAAGCATTTAATAAAATATCAAAATTACTAATTTGGTCTTTTAGAAATGTCATGTTACTAAGACATTGGAATTCTTATAAGGAGTATGTTTTGGATACAAGGAAATCTATTTTTGTCAGTTTACTTAAAAAATCATAACTGGTTTTATAATAATAAGCTTATTAATAGTAATTTGATTTAAGAAAACATGTAACATTTTCTGCTCTGCATAATAATAAATTCAATGTTGAAATTCTTAATAAATATAAAGATTGAAAAACAAAAATTCAATAACTGATAAGAAGGCTCAAAATTAACTAGGGGACCAAACCTGTAAGAGATCTTGGTCACTTTACTTTATTTTCTGATCACTGAAATCACCATATGAATTTAACAAACGGTATCATCGTACAATTAAGTCCACCAATGACAATCTAGTATATTATGATAATGATATTTTGAAAAGGAGAAAATATTTTGATTATCTTTTGAATAGTGGAATAATAATTGAGATAACTTTTAAACAATTTTTTGTATTTTAAAATGGAGGGAATGCACTTTCTGATGAGGTATTTGGAGAAAATGGTGGATTTTTTTAGAAATACATGAGCTCATGGAATTGTGCTGACTGATTTAATAATAGGTTCATTAATCCTTTTTTATAAATAAAAATAATAAAAAATATTGCAATAATTATTGGGAAGTAGTCGTATTATCTAGTATAGCAAAGATACTTTCTATGCTTTTTGAACAGATTGTTTTCCGTCATGGATAAATGCTTAACAGAGGTTTAATGTGGATTTAAAGAACCAAGACATACTGTAGACATGTTTTAGTTGCCATAAAATGAAAGAAGGTAATGGAAAAATTATATTGATATCAGTAGTACCATGTTTCGAATTAAATGTTCATATCTATTGGTCATTTCTATTGGTCATTTCTATTGGTCATTTCTATTGGTCATTTCTATTGTTGCCCTATATTATTAAAAAATAATTTACTTTAGTAATATCTCTTACAAGTGACATATTTTAAAAGTCTATAGTTGTGAATTGGGTATCCTTAAAGATTTCTATTTTGTAAGCACAGATTTAAAATGCAAGTTTGTTTTTTAATGACAGTCATTCATTTCATATATGTTTATTCCAAGATTTTAGTGTCAGTTTTTTTGATCTGAAATCTTTTAAATGCTGATACTATATTTCTAACACTTTGCAAAAAAGATACCAATAATTTAGAACTATTTATATATAGAATTCACATCCATCATTGATAGAGTGATTGTGTTATACACACGTACAGTGTTAAATACATGAATGTGTTTGTGTGCATATATTTGTTAAGTTAATAATTAAAAAAGCAAGTCATATATAATGTGACATTACTTTTAATGAGCTTGTAGTTACAAAAATGCACATAGAGAGCGTACCAATAGCTCAAACAAGCTCATAATTAGCAAGTGCGGTTATGAGAACCGCACTTGCTAATTACGAGCTTGTTTGAGCTATTGGTACGCTCTCTATGTGCATTTGTTATGTTAGTATTTCTACTATATATTTTCAATGGAAATTTCATGGAGTGTCAGAAGTATGTTATCTGCATAATTTTACAACACGTGAATTTTTTTTAAAAATTTCAGGTATTGCTAATTTATAGCTTGATGAAGTCTCTCAAAGTTTAATCCTGTATCTCTAATTTATATCTTTTTTCTCCATATCATAGTTTCAAGCTTTCTTATTTTTTCATTCACCTTATAAGTTGACTCTTTATAGGTAGTTTATAATCTCCTGTATTTCAGTTTAAAACTTCAACTGCCCCTCTATTAAATCCACCCCTTTTCAAGCATATTAAATGTCAGCCACTTTGTTAAACAAAACAAATTTTGTTTCCACTTTTATAGATTTTCTCTTTAAACTATATTCAGATATCCTTTATTTCTGAATTTGCATGACTAAATACATCACCATGCATGCACACACACATATATATATATAATGAGCATGCTAATACCTCTAAACAACCTCCCCCACCCCCTGATAAATGCCATTATTAAGTAGAAAATCTGAAATTTTCTGACATCTATATGTCTTCAAATCCAACTATCTAACTTAAATAGTTATATGGGACTAAACTAAATTCAGATCCATCATATATTAATAACTTTAGCATTATAACATCACCAAAGTCTCAAGAGCAAAACTATAATAGTAAAAAAATCAAGTCATACATCACATGACTTAATTTAATAAGCTTGTATTTACAAATGTAAATATAATGAGCATGCCAATAGCTCTAAACTATATATATATATATATATGTGTGTGTGTGTGTGTGTTATCATTATAGTATTTTCATCTGTATTCTCATGACATTGGTTTTAGTAGAGGCTATGTATTAAATATGTTTGGAAATTTTTTATAGAACCAGCTTACTGCAATTTCATGTATGAAATTTATGTTAGTTAAAAGGGTTTGAATTAATCTTAGCTAAAATGTTAGACTCGGATAGTAAAGCATTCATTGTTGTCATGTCTTTCTCATCAATGTTTCCTGAAGAAATTATATTAAAGAAATACATGTCCGAAAGTAAGATATTCTATGGCTGGGGATCTTTTGCTTTATGTACAGAAATAAATGCTTTATATTTTACTTATTAATCATAAAATTATGCAGAAAATGAAAAAGTAGAAAATTTTATTGATTTTTATAATTCTGCTAGTCTCACATCCAAAATTGATTATCGCAATGTACCAAATTATGCAGAACCTCCTTAGCATTGCATTGCAATCATTCTGTTTTAAATCCTTTTGTAATCTATATAATAAGTGTAATATTAAATGACATCTTTAATATAACACTGTGTAGCAAGACTAGTAAATGCTAGTCAAATATTTAGAGAATAATACACTCATAAATGCTACTTTTTTGAATATGTCAAACATCTAATTATTTAGCATATTTTAATCATTTGTTAATATTAATACACCTGGGTCTCATTTTATGCAGTAGATAGATTCTTCAGAAACTGTGCACAAAAATAAATATAACTTACCTTAAAAAATGGAAGATAGGTTCGGTTATTTTCAGAAATCAGCATAAAAGCAAAGCAACAAAGAAAAATTACTTTAAAATTTGCATTAAAAAAATAAAAAAATAAAGTATGACTAATAAAAAATTTCAAATATTTGGAAAAAATTAATACAAGACAAACTTTTTTTACTTTTTTTATTAACTACAGTATTTAATTTTACATTTTTCATACATATTTTAATCATTATTGCTATTTGACAATATGCGTTCATTTGTGAACTGGTAAGAAATCAGATATGTGATGTGATGTACAACTAGAATCACTTTCAGTCTTGTGCTGTGTTAATGGTTTTCTGTTTCTATATTTAAAAAATGAGATCGCAAACAAAACAAAAAGATTATACATTATCATTAGAAAGATTATTTTCAGTTTATAAAATCAATAAAATCTTCGTTATTATTTATTTTAAAAATTAAAAAAAAAATTTATTTCTGTTAATATCTAACAAAATACGTTTTAAAAGTTTAAAATTTTTGAATATTTATTGTGATATTTTTATATGTACCTATGTATAAATCTATTATTATTATTTACTCATTAGTATAAATAGGTTATTTACATAGAAGCTAAGATTCAAAATAGATCTTCAGGCCATATTCATGTTAGCTTCTAATATAACATTATATCTTTCAAAGAAAAAAAAGTATTTCAAATCAAAATAAGTTATTAATAATTTAAATTTTTAGATATCTAATAAATATAGTGAAAGATGAAAGATATTAAGAAGAAACATGAATCACATAACTTCAAAATTGCATTAAAATAATCCACATAAAATGAGACCCAGGTGTATTACAAATATAGCATTAGGCTATTAACCTGTTCACTTCTTTACATACTTTTTAGACATACGTATAAAAGAGAGAAACATTGATTAAGACTTTTTTGAATGACTTTGTAAAAATTATCACATATTATATATTTTATTCTTTATTCGATTGTTTAATGTACAGAATAAGGGTATATCCCCACAATTTTTATTTTATTAATAACATCTGGAAATTCTATTTGTTACCTCTAATCCAATGAAAAATTTTCAGCATTTATTATTAGTACAATATATGATTTATTCTCTGATAATGGTAGAGGATCAATTTTGACATCAAAAGTTGCCTTATCTGATAAAAAATAAAATTTAAATAAGGTCAAGTAAAAAAACTGTTTCCCCATATAAGTTAGTTCAGTGGGAGAGTAGTGGATTCTGGGTCCTAAAGCTCAAGTCCATGGAGTATGTCTTAGCTCTGTCACTGATAGTGCTTTAACTTCCTATAATCTCTCAAGAAATAAAGCCCTTTGATTGTATTTTATTTATAATAGAAACTGCTGTGCAGAATTTGATGCATTGACAATCGAATGGTAGATACCCCCTCCCTCTCTCGGCTTTTAACCAATATTTAGTAAGACGCTTTATTCATATTAAAATATTTAGCTACTAAATTATTCAATACAAAGTTAAGCAAATAAAATCTATATTAAAAAATATTAGAATAACCTCCAGGAAATTATATATCAATTACCTTTCAGTAAACATAAAATGTAGAACAAGCCCATTTATGTTACTCTAAGGCAGTATGTAATTTGCTTATATTTAATGTTTCTTATATATATATATAATTGCTTATATTTAATGTTTCTTATATATATATATTGTACCGGTATAAATCCACCACGCTTACTCATACACAGTACCCGAGTTCAAACCCAGTCCACGTTTAAGAATAAATTCCAAAACGCCAACGAAATTCAAACCCAAACCCCGGTATGACCAACCGATGATGACTTTATAACAGCACGGGGTTATCCCTTTACTAGCTCAACTCAGAACACAGACTAAATTACTTACAGTTTTATATATAGATCTATTATACTCTGGATATCGGTACGGTCATTAATGTAATGTATATATTTAAGTTGTCAATACAGACAGTAGGTGACTAAATAGACTTCGAGAGTAATGAGGTGGAAGACACAAAATTAGAGTAAATAAATTGTTTAATAACAAATAGAAAGCATAAAAATATAGTATTCAAAAGTACGGTAAGATTTCCATAAATATTCTATTATAATTAGCTACTAGTCTTTAGTAATCATTTTACCTGGTAAACAAACTCATACCAATATTTGTGTAGTGAAATGATTGACGGGTGGCTAAGGGAATCAGAGCATTTGAGCATTGAAAATATTTATCTACGATTTTTATTAAGTTATTTTATCCGAATGAAATTCGAACCGTTGCGTGTACGAATAGTTGGAGGGTGGTTTCGTATAACTATGATATCTAAGATTGATGTACTAGTGGTTGCCTAGATTGAAGAGCCCTACAGTAATCACTTGCGGTGCATCAACGGAATACCGGGCGGCTTGTACTTTGACAAGGCTTAATGCCCCCAAGCAGCTCCGGAACACTACAACCAGCCGGGATCATTTCGAAACCCGGTGATCCAAGAGATAACCTGGGAAAGAATTGCTTTCTTCCCCATATGGTAGTATGGCGAGACGCTAACTTCGGCGAAGGGAAGGCATTGCCACAGTCATCGAGGACGAGTGCTTGAAGTGGATTTGAAAAGGAACTATACCAAACCTGGGTAATCAATTCGTCTATTTCTACGCAACAGGCTGATATAACTATTCCAATAAAACATGGCGGAATCAAACTGACTGTGGAAGCAATAATTAATTAAGTTTACTCTGAAACCCCTAAACCCCCCCCAGGTTGTTCAGGCGGTAGCGATTATAACAAATTATACACTGAAAACTATTTCTCATTTCATGTATGAAACCAAGATAATAACTTAAAACCCTTTTACATATTTAAGATTGAAGTATCAGTTACAATAGAATGACAAAACTAAAAAAAAACATAATAAAGTGATTTAATATCTGCCAACTCAATATATGAAATAATCTTTAATTTAATCGAACTTCCTTTTAAAATAACTATAATCAATATTATAAACTAGCTTTAAACAGAGTTGGGAAATATTCTATTGGCATCGTTTGTTTATAGCATAAGTAATAAAAGAAAAAAAAATATAAATGTCTTCATTTGAATTATTATTAGTAGATACAATATTCATAAACTATTTTCTAAAGACTAGAGCAGAGGAAAAGGAGAAAAGAAAATTTACTGACAGGTTTGAAACAGTAGCATTATAAACGAAACAAAACTTACATGTGATTCATTTGATTGACAGATTAACTTATAACATTAAGCTCGGGAGGAAGTTAAAAGTTCATGTAACACAGTTACCCTTCTTTCTTCATCCGGCTTGGCTTCTCACGATGGTATTTCTGACGAACGTAGGCGCGCATTTGAAATTTACTTGGAAGGCATAGTCAATTTGGAGATTGGAAGCTGGAAATTGTGAAGCACATAAAACATGATCAGTCAGCGGCACGAAGATTCAAATTGGCAGGACAGAGATCAGCTCCTGGCACTTAGCCCATCGACATTACGGTTTACTGGTGGACTTCTTAACAAAAGTTGTAGCGATTTCTCTAGCAACTGCTGTGCTGTTTTGAGACGATCTACTCTCAGCCACGTCAAAAGTTAGAATGTTAGTTTTTTCTAAGATGGCCACGGTTGACCTTTCTGTCTGGTTTTTGTTTTAGGCTCCGCCTACTTTTCTCTAGCCTTCAGCAATCCAGCTTGACCATACAATATCAATTATCCATTTCCATTGTTCCGTTTTCAGCTATCTTTAACTTTAATACGCAATTTTAAATTGACAAAGTAATTACAAATATAAATTCCTTATCTAATTTCGAATACAACTCAATTACTCTATACATTTGTACAATACAGATTTTAATTAAAAACACTGATCAAAGGAATGTGACTTTTGATCAGTATTTTTAAACGACTTTGTATAATTCTAAAAGGCTAAAATTTAAGCAAATACACCCGCAATGAAACTTTTAAATTAAGTTGATATAAATTCACAAACCACGCACACACGAATATTATTTCATGATTTGTGACATTTATGCATGGAATCTTTACATATTTATTTACAAAACATAAAATATATATAGCTCAATTTTTGTGACTTGAAATGGAAAAATCCCATTGCGGGCGAATAGTAGTTCGAATTACCGTACTTAAACACATGAAACTAAGATCGGTTCTTCGATCTGTCTGTTTCAATATATATATATATATATATATAGAGAGAGAGAGACTTGAACTCAGGATTTTTCAATCTATTCACTCTGTGTGTATGTTGCTTAAGATAGAGTGAAGGATGAATAGAATGAAAAATCCTGAGTTCAAATCCCTCTATTTACATATAATATATGTTATTATATACAATGCAGACTCTTCATGTACATATATCAGTAAATGGTATGCTTATATTTCAGTCAAATCTAAAATGTAGATGGGTTCATTCTACATTTACTGACAGATAGTTTAAATATATCTTAGTTATGCATTATTTCATCTATATCCAAACTAGTAAAAGGTTATATTTACATTTATTAATTGAAAATTTAATTTAGTATTAAATGATTCATAAATATAAGGTTCAGCCACATCCTCTGATTAATTTCCAGAATTACTTATAGTTGTCTTGAAATTATGTTACTATATATAAATCACACTCTTTATGTAAGTATGCATATATATGATTAAAACTAAAATATAGGTGTATTCATTCTACATTTTACATTTATTGATAGTTAGTTTACATATAGCTCACTAGGGATTTTCAATAGTTCCACATTATTTCATCTATATTCAGGTTGATTAAAGGTAGTAAATACTTTAATACTTTTATTTTAGATAAAAATAAAATTGAACAGAGTTCAGCTTTAATCATCTTCCATAATATTTTTTTACAACTTCTGTCATACTGTATGAAAAAGTTAACAAATCACTCTGCAGTTTACATGTAATTTGGGAATAGCTTCCTTTATCTGCCTTGATAATAAATGAATAGCTATTACAGTCTTAAGGTAAATTGTGTAATTGTTATACTATACATATTAATGAGTTGTTGGGTGTGATCCAATATGGCTGACAAAGAAAGTAGACATGTTTGTGTGCTGCAGAAATATTGATCAATTTTCTCATGATAATATAATAGCCATATTAAAATGTTTTATGCACAGTAAATGGAGCTGACGTATTTCAAATTTAACAACACAATATAATAATTTTTAGAAAATTTTACTAGAAAATCTTAATAAATAATATTTTTTGAAAATAATTTCAGTGCACAATGCTATATTAAAATAAATGTTCAAATATTAAATCACCTCTAATATTAAGAAATTCAGTTATGCCGTTTGTGAATAAATGTATTGGAGTCTGCATTTCAAAATAGGACAAAAAATTGCTTTTTTGAAACTGTACACTGTTAGAAGTTAAATATTGAAACACAGACTTATTTAAACAAAGAGCAAATTACTTTCCCCCAGGCTATGACTTAAAGGACTCTAAATGTTGAACAAAAGAATCAAGAATAGAATGAAACCATCTATTCTTAGTTGCTCTGATGTTTATAAGTATACCTTTGTCAATATTGTTGGTAATTCAAAATGAAATTAATTTATCAATCAGCTGAAATATGGCACTTAAGACTTATTAAACTCATAATTAATTATACAAGGCTGGAGATGGCAACTCACTTTTAACTCCTTGATTATAATAATTAAACAAAATTTAATATGTAAATTTTTTAAAATTATTTTTAATATATGAATTTTTTCTGAAGATTGGCTATCTTAATATAAGCTGAGCATTGATTGTATATATGTGTGGAGATGAAATTCTGGACCAACTGATGCGTGCTGCTTTAGCACAAAATACATATATTGGTGATTGTTTATCTTTTTGACATTGTGTGAGCAAGTGTTATGAGATAGCGTTATGAGGGTCATGTGAAAGTCTGAGTTCAAACCCCCTATATACTAAATTATTTTTATAAATTAAGCATATTAAATCTTGTTTAATTATTACAACCAAATTGTTAAAAATGAGATGCTGTCTCCAGCCTTATATAATTAATTATGAGTTTAATAACTCTTAAGTGCCATATTCCATCTGGTTGATAAATTAATTTGACTGTGAATTACCAATAGTGTTGACAAAGGTATGCTTATAAACATCAGAGCAACTAAGAATAGGTGGATTTATTCTATTCTTGATCCCTATGTTCAACATTTACAGTGTTTTTAATTCATAACCAGAGCAAATGTTACATATACATCAAGCCATATTTAATTTAAAATTCAAGCAAAGAGCATAAATTTAAATAAACAATGCTCTTAAATTGCTCCTAAAGAAACACAGTATAAGCATAGTAAACATGTTTGTTTAGGAAGAATTTAAGATTGCTGCTTATTTAAAATTTACACACTTTGTTTGAATAAGCGTATAATTCAATATTTAACATCTAACAGTGTCCAGTTGGCTGGATGTGGACTCTAATACATTTTATTCACAGAGAGCATAGCTGATTTTTTTCACACTGGAGGTGATTTGATAAATTAATAGTCTTTAATATAAAAGAGAAAATGTCATTCTTTATTTACTTAAGTAAAGAGTTCAGTGCTTCATATTTTTTATATAAATTGAATTTTCCTTACATGACCTCTCCATAGTATTTCTGATAATATTAATGTAATATGAAACAAACAAAAACAGAATGCTTATCGACTTATATATCTTTTTTTTAAAAATGTTTATATTTAATAGTGCCAGAATTATTTATTTAAGTCAGAATATACATTTATCAAGTTAGAATATATATTTATCAGTTTTGGGAAAGTGGAGAAAGTTTATTTGATTTTTTAACAATATTAAAACTTTTATTTCATTTTTCCATTCTTTGTCTTAATAATTAATTAATTATTTGCATTTGATTCACTTTTATCCAATCAAATATCAGTTACAAATTCGAAATTTTGAATACTACTTTTGTTTAATAATTTAGTTTTAATTCTGGGATTGTTTAATATATGATATATTATCCAGATTCATGCGTGAGTAATATATTATACTGTAACATTTTCCATGTTTTGATAGATCTGGTAGGCCTTCTTTTACTCACTGTAAATTTAGTGAAAGTTAATCAAGCTATGAATACAAAAAATATAAATATTTTATTCATATTTCTATAAAACATAGCTATATTTCCTGCTTAACTGGCCTACCAATTATTTTGGCTTATGCTAACGGCGGAATCAGCTTTTTATTTATTTTAATAAGGGCACCAGGATTCATACAAGAATCCGCTGTAATCCATAGCATCGCACATCGTAAATAAAAAAAAAAAGATTTTAAAAGAAAACTGGGTCATAGTTCATCGTAACTAAGATTATTTTCTAAATATTATTCCTGGGGCATAATTAATAAATATTGGGAAAGGGTAAATTATACATTCAAATTCTAATAACTAAAACAAATAACTAAAATGAATAATGTACAAATGAAAAAGTTGATGAAAGCAAAATATTTTATTCTAATGAAATTAAAATATTTTTAAGATAAATAATTAAATAAAATTGGAGAGTACCATGGTAATCCAGATATTAAATCAACTAATTCAATAAAATAATTAAAACCACTAAACAATATTCACTTATAAATTTTTTCTATAAAGTTCCTTTAAAATGACAGTCTCTTTAATACGAAAATTAAAAGTCTATATCAGGATTATATTATAAGCTTATATGAAGAATTGTTTGCAAACTTTAAGTCACAATCAGGGTATGGAGAATTTTAGTTTACCCGGTAAGTTTAGCAAGTTTAAGAAGATTGTTAAATACTATGCATAGTTTTTTCTGGGGTAGAATGAGCTTGTGATCATTAGTTTTAATGTGGTCTTGATTCTGGTTCTAAAGCCTAGTCACTGAAAGCTTTTCTGGTGGATGTTTTCATGAACGATGTCAGCAAAAGCTTCGGTCTACTCCTGCTTGACGAATTATTTCCTCTTTAATGACCCAGGACCAGCCAAAAAAAAAAAACAGTGAAGACAAGACACTGCTCAAACTGGTCTCTCCTTTTTATACTCGAGGTCCAGTTTTCAGACTTCTGCGCATACGTTTTGCTTTTGTTAAAAATACACTTTGATAATCATGTGCATTCTTTTGTATTTTTCAGTTACTAAGTTCTCCCATTTATAAAGACTTTTTGCTATCTTTAATTAACCAAAAAGATTTTCTTTAAGTTTATCTGGATTAATAATTTGTGTGTCTTTTGTACTTTCCAATTTTTACTTTTATTTTTAATTAGATAAAAAAAAATATGAATGAAAAATGTAACTTTCATTGTACGTTTTATAAAAAAAAAAAAATTATACAACTAAAAAAAAATTAAATTGAGTCTTTTTAATAAGATCACTAAATTTATTTTTTCCTTTAGTTTTTACCCAAATGCCAATATATTTGTACCATATGTAAATAAATGGTACAATACTAATATATTAACATTTCAGCTGGGTCATATCGGCATCAACATTATAATGAATATTATTACATTTTTATTTACCATTGTCAAACTCACTCCACTCACAACTTTGACACAATCCACCTCAGATAAATACAATAATGATTATTACTAATTATTTCCTAAACTAGAGATTATATCTAGCACAGATATAAACTTTAAATCTCAGTTAAAGATTAATATATCTGATATTTTTAAATTTTAAACATACACACATGTGGAGTTATTGACCTTTCTCTTTCCCATGTGAAATATCTTTATAGATATATTAAATAACCTTCATACTTCCCCATTTTTGTAAATTCATATAAATAAAGATACAATAAAAGACAAATGAACCCCAAGATGCATTTCGTGCTGAACCAGCAATCATATAATGAATATTGTAAAAATGGTTGTAAAGCCACTGTAAACACTGAAATATATATAGGATTGAAAATTTCCCCAATAAAAGCACAAGAATAGAACATTTTTTTAAAAAGACATTAATCTGAATAATTTCTGATGGCTGGTGTAATCCCTTCGAGATGTCGGTATATTAATACATTAAATCATACGTGAATGAACCTGGATAGTATATCATTTATATCTGTAATCCCCGTGAAAATATTTGTTTTAATATATACATAAAATTTAAGACAATAATTTTATTTATATTTATAAAGATTGTTACATAATAAGTAAAAAAAAAAACTGTGATAGATTAGTTTTTCCATACATGCAGTGCTTATTATAAAGAAAACGTGGGGGGGGGGGGCAAGTATTGATCCATAGACAAATCCATTTATAACTGAATTAATGTATTTTTTTAAAAAAATACGTTAATCTGAATAATTTCTGATGGCCGATGTGACATAACTGAAATATCGGATATTAGTACAATAAATCGCACGCAAATGAACATGGATGGTATATCATTTATATCGGTAGTTCATGAAAATCTTTGTTTTAACATATATATAGAATCTTTTAACTATAATTTTATTTGAATTTATAAAGATTTATATATAATAGATAGCAAAAAAAAAAAGTGATATATTATTTTTTCTATGTATTCAGTGCTTATAACAAAACATTCGGATTGGGGGGGGGGTATTGATCTACAGACTGACAAATCCATTTATAACTTTACCCCTTTTCAAATTTGATTATATAATTCAAGAGAGGTCACTTTTAGTGAACATTTCGTATTGTCTTAAGCTATTGGATATCTTTTTTGGATATACATCGAGGGCTTTCGAATAGATTTTCACGGGTGTATAGATTTAATGCTAGAAATTTAACTGGAATTCTTCGTGTATTTTATAAATAAATTTTGAGCTGCGATGTAATGAAGCAAAATTTTTATTTAGAACTTTGTTACGTTGCATTATAACTGAAAAATTATTTACAAGAATACGCATAGAATTTCGATTGAATTTTGTAACATTTAAATACATCTTTAATAATACGTTCATTTTTTTTTATACGTAGAAAATAAATCAATTTTTAATAATATGTGAGGAAATGATAAAAATAATTAGATATAATGTCAAATAATTAGAAATATCTTTTTGTTCTTAAGAAATGCAATTTTATGAAGGTCATTAAAATGAGTTACCTTCTAAGAAATCTTTTTAATTTCTTCTAAATAGTTTAAGCAGTGGTTATTTGATTTTCAATTTGCAGTAAATAGCTTTTAAATTTTTATAACAATATTAATTCATTCCGTTTCATTTATCACTATTATCAATTTATAGAATTTCTTATTTGAATATTATAATTGTTAATTGGATATTAAAATATAATTTACAGTATCTAATATCATATTGAAAAGTAGATTGTATTTCCAGTTCAATGTTTAATTTATATAATTATATCTTTAAAATACACACGCGTGTGTGTATGCGTGTAAGTAAGGGTATATAAGTAATAACTGATATCTCTTTGTATTTTGTTATGTAATAGATATTTCTATAGTGCTAATGTGTAGTAACATAAATAATAATTATTTCCTATTGTAGGTATTTTTTATTTTACCCATCTCAAATCTAATGCATTTTCGATGCATTTTACAAATTTATTATTGGTGTGCACTTTAGGAAAATGCATTTATCTTAAAATGACTTAAAAATACTCATAATAAGAAATATATATATGTGTGTGTGTATACATCTGGGTCTTTTTTTACGCGGACTTATTTAACACGATTTTGAAGTTACGCGATTCGTGTTTCACCGATTCGTGTTTCACCGGAAGTCGATTTCCGATAATGCGCTATTACTTTAAATAATAAATTTTGCGCACTTATGTTATATTGAAAGTAATAGCACATTATTGGAATTCGACTTTCATCTTAGTAATTTCAATATTTTCAGTGCTTTATAATAGTAAGATTTTATGCAATAATGAAATTAAAATCATGATTTCCACATTTTATGTATACACACATTAAATTTTACAAGATTATAATGTAAATTTGTTCAAACATTGTGCATGTTAATTTTGTATTTTAAATCACATTCAGTTTTTGCTTTTTAAAAAAGAATGTAATCAATTATTATTTTCTTATTAATGACAGTAATCATTAACATGCTCTTAAATTCCAATGAGAGCTAAATGGTTGTATGTCTGGATATCGCGAGCTTCATAAACAATTAATAAAATCATCGTCTCAAAGATTAATTACTAATTACGTTGTCACCAGAAAATCAACACAACATGAGAGTGAAGTTGGTGTTAGTTGTATTTCCTCTTGAGAAGAATCTGATTTTTTTATCAATTTGCAAACGAACTTGTTTATCGATAATAATTAAAATGTGTATAAAAAATGTAAATTACTGTACAGTAAATTATGCATAAAAAAATATTATTTTGAATAAAATTAAATATTATAGTTAAAAAAAGTTTGTCTTGTATCAATTTTTTTCAAATTTGAAATTTTTTATTACTCATATTTTATTTCCTTATTTTTTTAAAGTAATTTTACATTGGTGCTTTGCTTTTACGAGAATTTTGAAAAATCACAGACCACATCCCCCCTTTTTCAATGTAAGTTACGTCTATTTTTGCACGATTTCATTTGCGCTTGTTTTCTGAGAAACCTATCTATCGCGCAAAACGAGACCCAGGTATATATATATAATCCTTAAAAACAATCATGACTGAAAAGTATAGAAAAGCTGATAGCAGTAGTGGTAAAAGTTCATAAATGAATGTATTTTTATTTTATCAATGCTTCTTAAAAAAAGTTTTTACCGAGAGGTCAGCGCAGGGGCCTTGCAAGCAAGCAGTTGGTTGCAGACGGTTGTTGCGGGTTCGCCTCCCGGCTGATGCTATGACATAAGAAAAAAATAGTTTTTAAATGGAAGTAGTTTTTGTTCAGTAATAACCCAGATATTTATCATAAAAAAAAGATTCCTACAGAGTTCATAAGAAGTTCGAGTGACATGCGAGGGCCAGAATCGATCCTGAAATATCTCGATCCCAAATCGTATCTCTATCAGACAACTGCGCCCTCTATCTTTTCTTGCTTTTGCATATTTCTACATTACTAAACAAATCTCATTTATAAAAGACTTATAATCAGCTACTTAAGACATTTTATAATTTAAATTGAATAATTTCAAATGTATTGTGGCTTTACAACATTTTCATAAAAACTTTCTTCTAAGGGATCTGGCTGAAATGTGTGTGTGTGTCATGAATATTAATCTCAAACAACAGTATACATAAAGTACTTCAGATATATACTTACAACTTTAAACTTGTAAAAAATTTGATTTAATGTACATACATTTTACAATAGAATTTTTCATCGATTTATTATGATGCAAAAGCAATACAGAAACTTTAGATCACTCAAAGAAATATGGAGAGACGATAGGAGTAACAATAAGAGATTCATAATGAAATACATGGATAAGAGAATAAATGTTACTGGCATCATTGAAAGAATTAAGAGACTGAAGTGGAGTTTGGCTGGACATATTGCTAGAAGAGATGATAATAGATGGATAGTTGAAATCTTAATCCGGATTCCAAAAAAATGTAAAAGACCAAGAAAAAGACCATATGTGAGATGAATACATGAAATAGGGAAGTGTGCGAGAGTCATGTAGAGAAAAGAAACTAGAAATTAAAGAATATGGATTGAACTTGGAGAACCCTTAATCCTGCAGTGGATTGATAATGGTTGGCAATGATGATGATAGTGAAAACAATTAAATTTTAGAATTATTTCCATGTAAATATGCTAGAATTATTTTAGCAGTAACATTACTTTCCATTGATGTCTGTGATTTAATTAGAAATAAAAGTAGTTCTCTTATTTTTAATCTAAGTTGTCATATGAATTTAAATCCAAACAGTTATTTTTACAAACACCAAGATTCAGAAGATAATAACTTATTTTATTATCTTGTGAAAAATATTTTATCTCTCCCAGAGAGTTGTATATATTAGATTAAATTTTGTTTTGATTTATTACCTAGTAATGTTTACCATTTAAACTTTAAATAAATAAATTGCAAAAGAATGTTCATTTATTAATGCGTTCATTATCTTTATCAGCTATATACATCTCAAAATAATAAAAAAAATTATATGCTTAGTTGTATGTAATGGATAATGGTTATGTGTCATGTGTCAATTTATTTATTATTCTATGTTTAAAAGTTAAAATTTTAACATATCTATATATAAATAGATGAAAGCAGTCAATACAATATCATTAACAATCAACATTATCAATCTGTTGACAAAACAACCTCCTTTAAACAATAATGGTGAAAATCCACCTATATGTTTATAAAGACACTAAAGATTGCAGCTTAACTACAAAGAAAGACTATATATAAAGGTAGATTTCTAATTTTATTGTTTAAATGAGATTGCCTTGACAACATATTCAGATTGTTGATTATTATTGATATTGGTATTGTTTGTAAGTGCTGCTGTTTTCATGTATTTACATTATTGTTTACCTAGCTACCTTTGGGCATTATTAACTTTATTATCTATCTATCTATCTATCTATCTATCTATCTATCTATCTATCTATCTATCTATCTATCTATCTATCTATCTATCTATCTATCTATCTATCTATCTATCTATCTATCTATCTACCTACCTACCTATTGGTCTGTCTGTTTGTCTGTCTGTCTGCCTGCCTGTCTGTCTGTCTGTCTATCCACCTACCCACCCACCTACCTTCCTATCTATCCATCCATCCATCCACCCACTCATCTACCTACCTACCTACCTACCTATCTATCTATCCATCTATCCATCGATCCATCAATCCATCGATCTATCGATCTGTCTATCTGTCTATCTGTCTGTCTGTCTATCTGTCTATCTATCTATCTATCTATCTATCTATCTATCTATCTATCTATCTATCTATCTATCTATCTATCTATCTATCTATCTATCTATCTATCTATCTATCTATCTATCTATCTATCTATCTATCTATCTATCTATCTATCTATCTATCTATCTATCTATCTATCTATCTATCTATCTATCTATCTATCTATCTATCTATCTATCTATCTATCTATCTATCTATCTATAAGCAAGGTTAGTTAAAATTAGATTTAGTACTAATTATATGTAAGACTATTTCCATCATCTAATATTAAATACTGAATGTTGTTAGAAAAATTCAGACTTTATTAAAATTTCCAGCTATTAATAGTAATGCACAAGTTAGGCACACTGATTTAAATAATGTTGTTATTCTGTCTTCTTCAGTGTTTCTGGCCTGATTAGTTACAGAACTAGAAGAGAATCAAAGCTGAACATTTACATTTATGAAGATTGAATTTAAAGTAATGAGTGCTAGATTAGTTGGTTAGAGTAACCTTAAATTTAATATTCATAAATCTAAAAAAGCCAAGTTTGATTCCCAGGCTAATCCTTTCACTGGTCAGTCCAGAATCCCTCAAAGGAGAATAGTACTATTTGAAACATTGTCTTTTACACTAATCTGTGTGCTATTATTATTAGTTAAATTTATTTGGAAAGTTTAAATAAACTTTGAATTTTTTCTAAAGACATTCAATATTTAATATTAAATGACAGAAATAGTCCAACATGTAATTAGTCCTAAAATGGTATATTGATAACCTCCCGACAAACAAAAAAATAGGTTTGTTTAAAAGCTGTGCCTTATCTATTAATATTAAATCATATAATTAAAGATTTATCTCAATTACTGCTAAATTTAGGATTAAACTTTAATGTCAAATTGAATGTTGAGATGGTGTTAAAATGGAAATTTTGTTACTCTGTTTGATAGGTATCAATTGTTTTCCAGGTTGTTTATGACGTCAGTATATCCATAGTATATCCAGGAAAGATTGTTTGATTTTCTTCATCAAAACTGCTGTTAGAAATATTGTAAAAATGTCTATAGAAGATATAAATTAAAATTAACCATGGTCAAATTGTGGGGGGAAGGGGAGTATGTATATTAGCGTTATAAAAATCATTCATAAAAAGAAATGACAAATGGCATTATAGTTATCAAGCAATGGTGGCCGAGTAGTCAGCACAGCCACCTTACAACCAGTTGGCGTGGGTTCACTCCCTGGCCAATGCTTTGACACATGAAAAAAAAAATGGCATTATAGTTAATAATACAGTAGAGATGCATTTTACCACGACTATACAAACTAATATATAAATGATGAAAATCTTCACATATAGATCATTCTAGACCAATATTATGTTTCTATGATATTTTTACTATATTTTTTAATTTTATCTGCAGTAAATATTTAGTCAAAGATTTCAACACTTTGAATAACTGTAACTCTCCCTGCTGTCTGCAGCCTCATCTCTCCCAAGAAAAGCTGCTAATATGATATTTTTAAAAACATCTTTGAAAAAATAGTAATAACATAAATGAGGTCTGACTTTATCATGAAAAGCACACTTTACTTTACAATAGAATTCATGAAAAGAGATTTTGTGTTGCTTATTACGTCTACATGTTGAATACCTGAAGAATCTATGTAAATTGCTATTTAATTTTGAAGCATAGTATGCACTATTAGTAGGCAATTTTCAGCAAAAGGGAATTACAAATTATACACATGTGCTGTATTGTTTTTAATAACTCCTGCTGTGTCTGCAAGTATGAATGAGTGGCCAGTAAATGAATATATACAATAAAAGACTCGGAATATTTTTAAGTAATCAGAATAGCGAATAGTCTGCAATAACTTTATCTATACAGTTCGCTAATGTTCAATTCCCTCAATGTACATTCAGGCTGGCTGCTACAAAAACGGTTCACAATGGGCAAGGTTTATACACCTTGGCCCCATTCCAGTTTAGCTGCACACGAATGCTTCATAGTATAGCACTCCGACTGGCCTTAAGCTCCTTACAGCTTCCATCTCTGCAACTGTCTACCAGTAACTCCACTTGAAAATCACTGGAAACCTCAACTCTTTATTCAGCTGCTATCCGGATGGTTTCCTCAGGTTATGATCGCCCAATCTCTGTGGTCCCTTTCCCCTATACCCATACTACATTTCCACTGAGTGCTGGACATTAACTGAAGCACTGAATGAGATCTCTCCTACTGGAATTGAACAGGAATGTCTACTGGAGATGCACTCAAATTTCCTGACATAGTTGTTCCATACTCTTTTTATAGCTTTTTGATAACTGCAACAATTAATTACATTGTCCAATAAGGTAATGTCTCTTATCTAGAAATATTTGCAATCAGCAAATATTTCTTGGAATTGTCGATCGCCATTACAACCTCTCGAATAAATTGTAGTTTTTCTGGAGTGCACAAACTTGTATGCAATTTTTACAAAAATACAACAACTCCATGTTGTTTTGTTGAGTACAAACAAAGGATACCCTCAAATCAATAGTGAACTTTTCAGTGTCATATCCAATAACCTAAATAATGGATTGATTGATTTTATGCTTTTAATATTATATTTATATTATTTATTGTATTTATTTTAACAATTTAATTTCAGTTGAAGAATATATTAATTGAAATTATTTCTATACTTCATTATAATTATTTATAAACTATATTAGCATCATTATAATTTATTATTTTTTTACTATATATATTATAACGATATGTTAAAATGAATGTTTTCACAGGCATACAATGCGGAGAGCAATCATAAAAATAAAGTAAAAATACACCTATCAGTTAATCTGTAGTAATTGGTTACCAATCTACACTGAACAATGATAAAGATATGCATAAGAGATTGATTTGAGCCAACTGACGAGTGCTAGTTTAACATGAAATGTGCATCTTAGGAATCATATGTTTTTTCACATGTCTTTGGTCATATGTCTATGATTACACTCCTCCACAAGATGTTAAAAGTGGATAGAAACCAGTCCCTATCTTGCATAAAAATGATATAATAAAAATTACATCACAGAAATATTATTCATAAAAATATTGATGTTATGACAACATAGTACTTGTCCTCAACTGGATGAAAAAAATAGTAATAATGATTGTGATAAGAGTCATGAAGCAAACAAATGTTAATTTTAATACTCTGAAAAATGCCACAGACTTAGAGTGATAGTAAAATTAAAATAAAACTTTGAATATTATTATCAGTAAAATAATGAAAAATAAAAGATAAATTATCATTAATAAATAGTCAGTTATATCAAATAAGAGTAGGTGTCCCAAAAATGCAGATATCTAAAAAAAATTCTACTGTTCACTTATTAAACCATTAAGAGCATGACAATTCATCAAGAATGAAAAAATGTCAGGGAATTATTACTCAAAATTGAAAGGTATATATTTTTATGTGTATATGCTTTATATACTATGTATATTTTGTAGTGTATTCATAAAACCTGTTTGATAAAAATTTCATCCTTACTGCAGTGGAAACGAAGGTCAGTTTTTACAAATCCACATAGGCTTAGTTTATAAAAAGTAATTTCATCAGTCAGAAGGTGAAATTATGAATATGTATATTTTAAATGATTGAAGGTTTTGAAAATAATAGTAGTTTATGGTTAAATTAATTGTAAAAATTCATTTGTAAAATAAAAATGTCAAAACTGTAAACACTTGCATTTGTACAGAGTCTTGATCAAATAGAATTTTAATTGTAAAATTGTAATTAACTTTATAATAATGATAATCAGAAAATCATGGAGTGTCATGATAGTGTTCTGAGCTACATCTTTAAATCCATTTGTCTGGCCTTCTATATGCTATTTATGTTCATTGTGTATTACAAATTTGAATTGCTATAAATATTTATTTATTAGTTTCAAAAAAATATGAAGATGTCAGTAGTGTACCAGTAATCTACGGAAAAACTTCAAAGCAAGCTGCCAAAAACTTAGAGTTTGTTGGTTGGTTGATTTGTAGCAGGTATTAAGAAACTTTTCTATTTTCACCAAAAATAAGAGGAATAATTTCATAATGTATTTAAATATTTGTATTTATTTTTAAAAAAACATTTTCTAAAAATTAGTAAAAAAGAAATATATTTACATTTATAATTAGATTTTTTTAAAAATATTTATTTTTAAAAATACAAGTTAAGAAATTTGAAATATATTAAAATAGAAAGGATAATGATTACAATATTGACACTGTAAAACAGCTTGATTCTGAATTCTTGTGATAAATTAATAAATATAAATACAATTTTTGATTTCAGAAAATAATTTCATAGATTTGTTATGACATTATAATTATATCATTCATGTTTCAAATTGAAATTTACTCAACAGTGATTTCATTAATTTTCTTTTTACAACAGTATTATGGACAATGAACCAATAAAAATAAAGTTATTGTATCTGTTATGTATTTCACATTTCCATATATATATATATTGTGCCCTTTTCTTTAGGTCAGAGTAAACCTATTATATCAATTTACTAAAAAAATTTAAATTTAGGATATGTTTTTTTGGTACAATGATTATGTTAGATTGACAATCTTTTTAAAAGTTCAATTAAAGCAAGATAAAGATATTTAATGCCTAAAATTGTGCTAAATAAATTTAAAACAACTAAATAAAGCTAAATGTATTAATTACATATGGTTGGGAAAGCTGGCCATAATAAATAATGTAGTAATAAATCATTAAAATAGGTGTTAAAGGTTGAATTTTAATAGCTAAAATCTGTAATTAAATAAATATTATATTTTACAGCATAAATTATATTTAATAATTATATTTAATATTATATGTTTTAAAAGTAGTCTTTGTGGTAGGGAAATTTATATTTAATTTTATGGTTTCGAAATTATTATTCCAAAATTATATTATTATATTATTTCTTGAATATAATAAGTGTTTTAATTAAATATTTAATATTATTAGACAAAATTTGATACAGTCTGCCTTGGTTGTAAATCATGTGATATGAATACAGTCACACATCCATGCTTACTAGTGGTTGTGTTAACAATGTTTCAAAATTGTTTTAAAAATTACACTATAGAAATGAATATATTTATTTATCTATCACAAAAGAAAATATTAAAATTAATTATCATAAAGTGTTTAAATAGTTTTATAAAATGAATGTAGTCAGTAAAAATTAAATATTTTATTTTAAAGATAATAAATACATTAAAAATAAAAGGTGGAATAAATTGATAAAATATTATTTTTAAAAGTCATTTTAAAATGTTTAATTATTTTTAATAAAGTATAAATTTGATTTGGAATTAATATTTTTAAGTAATATTTTTAAATAAGAATGAGTCATAATTTTATTTTTTGATTTTAATTATGTGATATCAAAGTTATATGCAAATTAAGTTGCTAGATAAAAGCGTAATCACCAATCAAATGATGTATTTATTTGGGTATAAATATCGATGCACGATTATTTTCAAGGTATTTCTTTTAAAATTTTTGTTTTCTGTTTTAAAAAAACCTGCTTCTGTAAAATTAATCAGCTTAAAACTAGTCAATTCAGTTCTATAATTGCTCTCTAGTAATTTATTTGCAACTGAAAAGTATACTAATTTATTTAGTTTGCAAAGAGAGCATTATAAATAAATTATAAAGTTATTATCTAAATTATGCAGCGTTAAAAGTTAAGTTCCCTTACCAGACTTTTTAGTGAAGTCTAATTAAACATCACATTTAAACATGGAATTACCAGGAGAGAATCTCAAATTATTTAAAAAGATTTGGAAAGTAAAAGTTATATTTGGAATTATAATATTAATAATTTTAAGGGAAAAAATATTTTATTAACTAAAAACATATACTGGCCATTATGTGGAGCTAACAAGAAAGCCAATTGGAAATTTAAATTAGCTATGCATTTTCTTTTCGGAAAGATAATCGTATTAAGAATTAAAAATAGTATGATAAAACTTTTAAAGTTTTTCAATAAGGCAAAAGTAAAAAGACCATCTTAAGGTAAAAATGCAGAAAATGTTTACCTTTTTGAAGAGAATATTGTTAAAATTATTTTAAAACTGTCATAAACTAATGGCGAAATAAGGACAGTTACTAAAAAACCATACGTAGTAAGTCTATATTATTTTAAAAGACTATATGCGTTATTATAATAATTTTTGGAGAAAAAACCCGATAATCGAAAAAAATAATGAAAAGTAAATAAACTTGGATAAGTAATAATGACTATCCTGACAAATAAACTTAGAGATAAAGGAATTATTAATAATGGATAAATATTAATTTTGATAATATTTTTAAAAAATCGCGCAAAAACCATATCTGGATATCCGAATTCATAGCCGTGTCAGCCGGCACAGGATCCTAAAGGAGGAAAACTTCGAAGTGCTATTTTCAAATATTATAACTTTAAATTATTCTAATAATCACTGTTCTGAATAATAGAGACCATGAACTATTATTTTACAAACTTAATTTTTGCTAATAATTTTAGATTTTTCTAGACGTCGACTTATTTTTTTTATCATTTATTTTAAAACTTTGTTCGGCCGTGTTGGAAGGAGTACGGAGCATGCACAATTTTCAGGGAAGTTTTTTGTTTTGTTTCTCATCATCAAGTGTGTGAACAAAGAACATAACAACAAGGGTTGGTGGTTTTAATCACTCCTCAAGAGAAATTAAAAAAAAAATTTCAAGGAAATAAAAACATTTTTTGTAAAGAACATTCGTCTCATCATAGAAGTCTTACGTAAATATTTTTCTGACTCAATTTTAAAACTAACCTAGTATTAATTGTAATGTCATTTAATAATTAGAATAGGATAGGTACATAAAGATTAATTATTCACTAATAATATTGTAAATTTTATAAAAGATATTTTGATAATTTAAGAAAGTTAATATTTTAAGTATGATAGCATGAATGTATACTACGCAATTTTTTATTATTTTTAAAAATTTTGGACCTGAAGACATCATAAGTGGTTAATAAGTAGATGCCACTTAGGTAATAGTTATGGATATTGATATTTTATGATGTGTTTTTTTTTCTTTTGTAGATTATCAACGAGTTACATAATGTTATAGTATGAATGTATGGGCTATGTGAGAGCGCATTTATACACGCACAAAACTTATAAAAGTCAGAATTTATTTATTGCGAAAATATGCATACTTTTATTCCATATTACTGGTATAATTTAACTTAGCAATGAATAATCATATGATTCTTTTATAAAGAACCTTAGTATTTCTTAGATATTTTAAACATTAAGGATAATAGTCCTTTGTATTTTGTTCAAGAATATTTGATAGGAAAGTGAAAGAATCTTATCTTGTAGATCTGTTGAGATCGTTATATTTACAGATGAATTTTATTTGTTATTTGGACTATGTTGTCAGTATCATTTGTTGATGTAGATTGATAAATCTATAAGAAAATTATACTAAATACTGACTTGGTAGTAATTTAAGCATGAAACCAAAGAAGGTGCTTTTTAATGTAGGATTTTGTTATGGGAACAGGAATAAACTTTATGATCTTAAGAATTATGCAGGCACAGTTAACAGAGCCCTGTAGCTTGTATATTTTTCTGTGGGCAGTGTTTATGTCATATTGAATATTGATGTTCCATAAAGCTGAAGTAATAGCTTTGACATCATTGTTTGTAGTGGAGATCATTAGACAGATAAGTCATGCCTCTATTTTATTGATACACTGTACCATGATGACTATCTAATATATGAACTATTGAGTTGACTTTAGTTTTTCCCTATACCTACACATCTGTTCGCTATCACAATTTTCTAAAAAAAGCATTACATCGTACAGTATTGTATTTTAAATAGAAAATGATAGATAATGTAGAGTTAAGGATTGTTATTTGAAATGAATAAGATTGGTTTGCTTACTTATGAGGATGATCAGAATAAATGCAAATGAAATTAAGAATAAAACAAAATTAAACATAAAGAATCATAGAATGTGTTCTATATTTTATTTTTAAATAAAATAAATTTCATGAAAGTATGTAAATGATAAATGAAGTTGTTCTTGAATTTTGAATAACTTTAAGTATTCTAAAACTTATAGGTATTGCATATTTTTTAAATGAATAGTGTATTAAAACGAAACCGTATAAGGTAAAACAAATCTATATCTCATAGTTATATTTAATGATACCGAAATACATCAATACTTGCAGCTATTTCATATTAAATCAATATTAAGTAAAAGATATTCTGTATGACGAGTTAATTATCATTGGTGTCCACTCGTTTTTGTTAATGAACTAAAAGTGAATATATTTTATTTAACAGTAACAACATTGCTATAGGAAACTGTTTTAGTGATCGAGAATAAATTACGAGATACATATTCGAATTGTTATTTTGTATTTTCCGCTTTATGCTTCGATGTATGTTTAAAGAAAGCATATCGAAATGATATTTAATGATAGACAATATTTAAAATTTATGTAGATTAATTTTATCATTATTATAGAATACTGATGAAGATGTAAGATAGATGGGTTATTTTGAAAGTCGGAGTGAAGACTTATTTTTTTTATATTTTATTTTATTAATTTGTTATGAGAAACTAAAATTTGTAATGGTGCCAGATTTATTTTGAATAACTGTAAATATTGTAAATAGATTTTTTTGTTTATTTTGTTGTAATAAAAAATTTGTTAAACTTGTTTTCAAAATGTGTGTGTTCATCTGATTCTTTCCCAATTTGCAAAACATGTTCACCACAGAGGGTTTGAACCAAAACATAACATTTTCACAGAAATAAATAAAAGTATTATTAAGAATTATAATATTTTCTTAGGATTATTTATTTAAGAAATTACATTTTCATTATCTTTATGGTCATAAGTTAATTATTATAATATTACACAGAATTATAATGTTATCCGTTGCCACACATATATTTTTCAGATTATAAGATACTACCACATATTTATTACGATATCTGATATCATATAAAAGATAAAAGAATATGTTATATTATTTCTTTATTGCTATTATTGTTAATAAGAATTATAAAGGGGTAAGATAAGTAAGATTAAATTATATAATGAAGATTATTATTATTATTATTATTTATTATTATTGTAATTAGTTAGGTGTGGTGGAGTATGATATTAAATCCCTTATCATGCGTTACTACAGTAATTTTGATTGACTTAAATTAGTTTAAGAACCTGAGATTTATTTTAGTTAAATTATTTAAAATAAAAAGATTAAGATTTATTTATTAGTGTAATCTTAATGATTAGTTATTATTGAAGTCGTAAAAATGTTATAGATTTATTATTTGAGATAGTAATAGGGGGGTGGGTAGTGTTCTTATGCCATTGAAGTAGTATCCTGTGGGGTATTGGCTCAATGCATTCTTTATTACCACTTGCATACACTTCCTAGTCGTATGATTTAATAAATATTTATTATTTATTTTATAAACTTAACCATATTATTATTTTATTAATTTGAGTCAATGAAACGATTAACATTAATGTAGAATATTTCTATTGTCAATTATATGCATTTTAGCCGTAATCATTATCTGAACTAGACCCATTTCTATGATATATTATATTTTCCCGGAAGTGAGGGTACAATATATATATATATGGAATGCTTCAAATATATGATTTTTAGAATTATTTTTTCAATTGTCAAAACTTAACATTTCTAACAAATTAAACCCAATTTATTAATCCATAATATTACATAAAATTAAAGTGCTGAACTATTAATTTAAATTGATACTAGGGGTAAGTGAATAAGCACTGAAATGTAAAAAGTTAAAAACAATAAAAATCTTACTGTTTATGCATAATTATGATTTTTGAAATAAGTTAAAAATATTTTGTTAAAAAATACCATGTGAAGATTAATATCTGAATACTGCAAACATGTTTTTGATAAACAAGAAAGGAAAATGTCTAAGAATCTATAATAAGAAAGTGTGAAGTGCAAATTATAAGAAATTAGTTTATTTTGGATCAGATCGGTGCAGATATAGATGATCATCAGACTACAGACATCAAGTCACTTTAAATAATATTTTAGCAGTATTGTCAGCAATCTTTCATAATAAACCCCAGGTATGTGATAAGCTGAAAAGCTAGATAACAGGAAGAAAAATATTTGTCAATACATCCTCATTATATAGTGATTATAAGCAAAATTTACATTTATAGTTAGGTGAAAGTGGCCATTAGCATCTCTAAATATACATTATTATTATTTTATTTATAGTATGTCTAGAAGTGAATGATGGCATGTATAAAAGGATTACAGAGTTTGAAGTGTAGCCTCTGTTTATGTCCAAAAATATGTTGACCTGACTCAGAAACTGTTTGCCTGAGTGCTTCCCTAGCTAATCCTATTAATAAGATTTTCCAAGTGAAATTTGGAAGTTAACTCATTAAAGAGATGCTTTTTTTTCATATGTTAAATGCGTTGACTGGGAAGCGAATCCTGGACAGCTGCTTGGAAGGCAGCTATGCTAACCACTAGGCCACCAATGCCTTCCCTGATAAGTGTTGTTTCCGCATGAAAGAAATATATTGAGGATCATTTACCTTTTTCACATGTGTGTGACCATGTATATCTGTTGTTTGAGATGGAGAAAAAGATGAATATAGATTGGAAATCCTAAGTTCAAACCCCTCTATTTAAAAATAATCACAATTAATGAAGACTAAAATAATGGTATTAATCTTGTATCTACGTTTATTTACAAAATAAATGTGTTTACCGTTTTGGTGGTGAAACATTAAGATAAAAACTGTCATTGCAAAATCCAATTTAATAATAATATAAAAGTAATGAACAAGCCATTGCTTGGGAATTCATAAGTAGTTTGAGCAATGACATGATAGAGCTGGGATGCAATTGATGGACTTTGAGTTCCAGAATCTTACACTCTATCCATGTACTAAACCGAGAAGGTCAGAAAGTGATTAAATGGTATATAACTTGAGAGTTTATATGAAGTATAAGCACCGGAATTGAGAAAACAGTGTTGTAATCCATAGATCATGAATATTAATGTCTACCAGTCTACAACAATACGAAATTGCATAGGGCAAAAAGTTATCAACTGGTTTATTGCTTCGGGAGTTTATGAAAAGCTCAACGACTAGCAGGTGAAACACTGATCCTCGGAGTCTACCATTCTGTATTAAATCACGCTGAGTCAAAATACAGATTTACATTAGGAGAAATATTGATTTTATTCATAAATTATAAATCATTTTTTTATTTTACCGAGAAGAGTGATTTTTTTTTTTTTTAATATTGTTTTTTACCTAAGAAGTTAGTGCGTGTGTGATGATTTTATTTTGTTTTTGTTTTAATTTTAAAAATATTAAACTTTTTATTAAAATAATTAAAATATTATTTTAACTCTTTAAAAGTAACTTTTAGTTAAGATGTTTCTCTCTTTTTGATTTTAATTTTCATGCTTCGATTATTATTTATATAAAAAATAAGCAATTATTTTTTTGATTCGCAGGTACAAAAATTGTCAGATTCTAGTAAATTATTTATAATTATCTGTGATTTAATAAACTGTAAATGTCAAGCAAATAAAATCGTTTTAATATAAATGTTTTTTGAAGGTACAAACTTTGATCTTCAAATTCGTGACTGAGATGAACATCATGAAATATCTATCACAATCAAGTGAAAGCTTTTGTAATACAATTACGGGAGGAGACTCGGACTGACAGAAGCTCACTAAATTGTTAGTTTAATATGACTGTGATGTGCATTGTTTAATTTAACTTTTTAATTCAGGAAATCAAAATATAAAGTTATCTTTGTGATAATCATTTTTATACAAATAAGCACATACCCGAAGAAATGCATATGTGTATTAAAACATTTTTTTAAAGTCCATAAATAAACTATAGCTTTATCAAATATGTAATCCTGATAATATAAACCTAATCACCGAACCCAAATAACAATGCTATAATAATTCATAAGCTAGATTTCTAAAAAAACTTGCACATAATACTTCTTACTTATGTTGAGATCAATCTATTTATCGGATAAAAAAATACTAATTTCATCTGACCTAAGTGATATCTTCTTAACTGACCAGTAGATTGTCATTAATATATAAGAAAAGAACGTTATTTGAAAGTTCATTTCAAAGATTCATGAGGGGTCAGATTGACTTTAAGTCAACATGGGTGTGACAAGAATCTCGGCCTCAGGGTGACCTTTGAGCATTCCAGCTTCAGATTTCTATTGGATGGATGGTTGAAGAGTTGGAGTGTGTAGTGGATTGAAGCTTGACATTTAAGTGTGAAGATTGGTTATCTTAATATATATATATATATATATCTTAGCACTTATTGCATATATGTGTGGTGATGATGATTGCTGGTTTAGCATGAAATACTTATGATGGTGATTATTTATCTTTTCAACATATATGGGTTCAAATGTATCAGTGATATGAGATAGAGTGGTGAGTGGTGGGTCATGTCATATACCCTATATATTAAAATCTTTCTTGTAAATTATCAAAGTTTAGAAATTGTTTGATTGTGTATTGCATATAAATATTTATGATGCAGGGGGGGATGAATATAGACTGAAAATATGCACGTGTAGAAAAAAAGTAAGTAATTACAAAATCTAATATGATATACTATATAATATTAAGTAATGAGTTAGAAGAAGTTAAACAGCTACAAATATCTTGGTCAGATTATTAATACAAATGGAAACATGATGGAAACATAATGGATGAAATTAATCATAGAATTAAACTTGGTTGGAGTGCTTTTGGTAGAAATAAATCGTCTACAAATATCTTGGTCAGATTATTAATACAAATGGAAACATGATGGAAACCTAATGGATGAAATTAATCATAGAATTAAACTTGGTTGGAGTGCTTTTGGTAGAAATAACTTGATAATAAAAGGAAATATGTCTATGTGTTTGAAAATAAAGGTTTTTAATAAATGTGTTTTACCAGTTCTTACTTATGGATTTGATACTTGGACACTTAATAGAAGAGCAATACAGAGACTTCAGACCACTCAAAAAAGTATGGAGAGATGCATGTTAGGAGTAACAAGAAGAGATCAAAATGCAATATATTGGGTAAGAGAACAAACAGGTCTTATTAACCTCATTGAAAAAATTAAAAGACTGGAGTTGAGCTGGACATATTGCTAAAAGAGATGATAATAGATGTACAATTAAAATATTGAACTGGATTCCAAGAGATTGTAAAAGACCCAGAAAGAGACCACATGTGAGATGGATGGATGAAATAAGAAAGTGTGAAGGGGTGATATAAAGAAGAGAAGCTAAAGATCGAAGAAGATGGTTTTAACTTGGAGAGACCTTCATCCTGCAGTGGAATGATAATGGTTGTTGATGATGATGAACCAATCAATTATTCTTTACTTGTCACCCATTTTCCTAAAACTTGATGTATATTCATAGCTATCAACACAACTATTCTCATGAGGTGATCTGGAAACTTGAGTCTTCCAAATAAAAATAACTGGAAGATTTTCTATTTATGTATCTAAACTTATGGTGTTATAATTTTGAAACTTGAATGTTATTAACATTGATATTACTTTATGAATAGTATAAGGAACATATATGTAATTAATTAAGCTGTGCATGTAGTAAATGTTCTGAACCAATCAAGTAAATTTTCTGAACCAATCAAGTATTCCAGGTATGCCCTACAAACTTATATACGCAGCATGTTATAAATCCAGATTTGTCAGCTTATAAAAATATATCAAACCAATTTCTCTTACTAAAGATGTATTTCATATAACAAACATACATTTGTTAGGTGATTTGAAACACTGAAACATGTTATAAAAGAAACAGTTAATGGTTGCATATCTAAATTACAACTAGTTTAATATTAAATGTTAAATATTTTTAACTTTGGTATATATATATGATAAACAAAACAAGTTGTAAATCACGTAACTTGCTATAGCTTGCATTTTATGATCGCTAGATGGAACTTTACCAATATCTCTGTACAAACTTAGTTCATAAATGCCGAGAGAGAATCAGAATTCAATATCTCTTTCATTGTCTCCACCTTCAGATCAGCTGATTTTAAGCTAATTTGATATCATCAGTGAAGGATAGGTCTAGAAACTAGATCTAAATACTAATTCCAAAATCAGCATTTATGAAATATGTCTCTACCAGTTTGAAAGCATGAATTTTTTAGACACATAATGTCTTCAAACCCAGCCTAACAAAATAGATAGCTATATGGGTATGAAAACTGTTCAGTTTCACCACATAGTAAAAGCCCCTGCAATATATATCATTGCAAAAACCTTCAAGGGTACATTTATGATAAACAAATCAAGTTATAAATCACATAACTTGCTATGGCTTGCATTTTATGATCGCCAGATGGAGCTTTACCAATATCTTCATACCAATATCACCGTACAAGCTTAATTCATAAATGCTGAAAGAGAATCAGAACTCAATATCTCTTTCATTGTCTCTACCTTCAGATCAGCTAATTTCAAGCTAATTTGCTATCAGGATAGGACTAGAAACTAGATCTAAACACTAATTCCAAAATCAGCATTTATGAAATATGTCTCTACCAGTTTGCAAGCATGAATTTTTTAGACATGTAATGTCTTCAAACTCAGCCTAACAAAATAGATAGCTATATGAGTCTGAAAACTGTTCAGTTTCACCACATAGTAAAAAGCCTCTGCAATATATATCATTGCAAAAACTTTCAAGGGTAAATGCCTTGTATGGAGATATTGGTAAAGCTCCATCTAGCGATCATAAAATGCAAGCTATAGCAAGTTACATGATTTATAACTTGTTTTGCTTATCATAAATGTACCCTTGAAGGTTTTTGCAATGATATATTGCAGAGACTTTTACTATGTGGTGAAATAGAACCGTTTTCAGACCCATATAGCTATATATTTTGCTAGGCTGAGTTTGAAAACATTACACGTCTAAAAAATTCATGCTTGCAAACTGGCAGAGACATATTTCATAAATGCTGATTTTGGAATTAGTCTTTATATCTAGTTTCTAGTCCTATCCTTCACTGATAAATTAGCTGAAATCAGCTGATCGAGTGGTAGACAATGAAAGAGAAATTGAATTCTGATTCTCCCAGCGTTTATGAATTAAGCTTGTAAGGAGATAGGTAAAGCTCCATCTAGATCATAAAGATGCAAGCTGCAAACAATAATAGTTACATGATTTATAACTTGTTTTATCTATCATAAATGTACCCTTGCAATGATATACTTCTATATATTGAAGCAGTGGATCTGCGTTCAATCTATGCTTCATATTATTTAGTCGTAAATTCATTTCAAACTCAATACTAACCTTAAATTTCCGATGCAATGGAGCTTTATCGTGCAATCCCACACTAATTTCCATAATGAATAACTTATTTCAAATGCATAGTAAAATTAATTAGTTTAGTTTTAAAAAAATTGATAAATTCTCTAAATAAATTCATGATAAAATGACCCATGAATTTATATATATTAAATTGCGTGGATTGTGCGTATATATATTTCTTAAATATTAAATATATATAATTGTTCGAAAGTTTCATTGCGTCGGGAATACTTGTTTTTTTCACCTTTAAATAATTTGTAAAGTTTCGTTAATTAAAAGCTACATTCCTTCGATAAGCTTTAAAATTCTGCAAAACAATAGTAAGTTTATAGATTGGAAAGATAAAGATTCATTTTTAATTAAATCATTTCAGATTTTAAGAATTCACTTTCAAATTGAGAAGATTCAAGTTAGTGGTTTGAAAACATCGAAGGAATGTATTTGAAAACAACTAATTATAAAAAACACATTGATAATAAAATGGCTTGCTAGCCGAAGGCATCGAAAAGGACAGTATATATAGCCCTGAAATCAGGAGAAAAAAAGACTAGCTTTGTTGTAGAGTAGTACAGTGAACTCTGTGCGCATAAAGATTGTATTTCATCATGATAGAGGGCTAGAACATCAGGAATCTGGCTATGGTTCCCTAAAGAAGTCCCGAGAAATCTTCAGTAGACTATTCAGACCTTTTCCGGACTGGAATCATTCTAAAATTATGAAAGCTACCCCAGACCTGTTCCAGTGATCAATAATGATGCCCTCGTTTTCTAACTAACTTGGAGGTGCAACAGGGATAGCGGAGGGATAATATATTTCTATAATGACAACATTAAACTTTCTAGCCAGTTCGAACTTTATTTTACACTCCCTCCTTTTAGAGCTCTTTATTCTTTAATGTAACAATTTTTATAAACCTTTTATTCATGCTACTGTAAATCTATCTCGTAATTCTTTAAATCTCTAGTCTTTAAACTTTTCTTTTCTTACTTGGCGGTTCATTTAATATATATATTTGTGTGCTTTAATGTCGTATTTAAAATTATATGCCAATAATCTCGACTCGATAAGGAAGCTCCTTTGTTCTATTTGCCTCATGCAAATAATATATTAATTTTAAATAGAATTCTGCCAGTGAAATGAATTGCCAGTTCCTCAATCATCGAGTCAAAAATATTGCATGTTTACTATTTTTATAATTGGCTAATAATCAATTATTAGCTTTTGTTTTTTTACCTATGTCCCCAGCTCCTATCTAATACACAAAGGTTTATATATTCACAAATGTTAAAATATTATTTTCTGGATTCCACTAATATTTATTAACTCAAATATAATGTTAAATGTTTATTGCAAGGGCGATAAAGGGTTAAATAGATTCTAATTCAACTTTTTATTATTTGTATTAAGATTCAGTAAGAGCACGATGATTGGAACATATTAATATAACTTTTAATCGCTTTCAAATAGTTTGTTAAAGCTCGTTTGACTTTAATTAATTGATCAAGTTATCATCTTGAGCATTCCACTGGGTTTATTTTTCAATGATGACCAACCAAGTCATCATCATAGTTAACTTTTATTTCAGAACAATCTTCGCTCCATTAGGCTAATTGATTGATCATATTCTCTTATGTAAATTTCTCAAGGAAGAAAGTACTCCTTTGTTAGCCATTAGTCAAAGGGCATAAGACTTGTTAGATACCAAGCCAGCCATGAGACTTCAATCATCGACCATGAATCATCCTTTCAATTTTTACTCTCTGCCCATAAATGGCCGCCAGTACCGTTGCACCTCTGTTCGGTAAAACCCGGCTCCATGCTATTAATTCGTGATGAAACAATTTAAATTAAGTCAAACAGAATCTAAAATATATACTAATTCAATAAGTTTCAAATCAATTTTAACGTTATTGCTTTAAAAATACATTTTTGCTCTTCATGAATAATAGATTTCGAGCGTGAAAGTAAATCTCACATTCCACCGTAATAAAATTAGAAGGAATCATTCGTTCTTAATGAATACCTCTCCATCAATATTTATATTTCTTGTTGGGGGACATAGGCAGAGACTTTCAATTACGTACTTGTTGGCATACTGGTAAGGACGCCACTCTTATTATAATTGTCAGATATCTTAAAGACTAGAGGTAATTAATGCATTCTTTATTTTATGAAATAAAACAAATTATTTTTATTAAATGTTTTCTAGCACATATTTGGTTTTTTCTTAGTTCATTATTTCTTTTATAATTATTTAAATGTTAATACCCGCTGTCTATGTTAGCAGCACAGACATACATATGATTCAATTTATAAAATTATGCAAAGTATAGAAATTCTTAGATATTAGTGTTACTCAGGAGTCTCTAGTCCTCACCAACTGTTGAGCTAGTTCTTGACACTGCTTTGTGCCGTTGATTTCTGCTATCTGAGCTGTTGATTTGGGTTTGAATTCAAGTTTTTGGTTCAGCTGAGTTTGAATCCGATTTGACTTGCGGTGGTGGTGG